>JAWQUT010000147.1:156321-192796 GCA_033807755.1 Ellobium chinense | reverse complement strand
AACTTGGAATTTTGCAGGAAGAGTAAGGAGTATCCATAATCAGCCAACAAAGACTGGTCCAGTGACTCTTCATTGGTTTTTTGAATCAGGGACTAGGGCTGGGGGGCGACACCAAGACCATTATCGATACCAGTATCGACACCAACGGCCCTGCGGGTTTTGATTGCGACTCCAACGTCACTCATTCATGTGCCAACAGTGCGGCAATTTTTAGACTTTGCTAATTAAAATATTAATGAAATTGTAGCGCAAGACAAAAGTCCAGTATTTCATTAATATTTTATTGACAAAGATTGTCATTTACTGTAACGTATAACTCTCAAAAAAAAAATATTCTGGATAAAATTTCAATTTTTTGTCATTATTTGCTTGTCCAACCGAAATTGGTCAGACACAAATAAAAACCTCAAAAATTTATATCATAGTGCCGACATAATAAACAGTGGCAAAAGTTATTACCAAATTTGTGGTGCTAATGAACTCCGAAGTTGGTCAGCAAAGAGCAGGCCTCTCCTCTGGCCTCATTCCAGGTGTGAGGTGGCTCCTGCGGCGACCGAGGAATCCAGTTCTTTTACGTTGCAGTGAAAAATGTCTAAAGATTACAGTCCCCGAGTGAAAAATGTCTTGAGGTTACACAGGCATCCAATCAGAGATGAATGAATGATTATCTGATAAGCTGTCCTGACACCCTACTGTGCTGGTTACGTTAAAAAGGTGACAACTCACCTGGAGTTTGGGTAGGTTTGACCTCTGGTTCGTTCCTGTTTACCTGCTCTAGACTGGGAAATCAGGCGATGAGTCAGCCGGGGAGTCAATCAGTCAGTGAATCGGTCAGTCAGTTAGTCGGTCGGTCGGTCGGTCGGTCGGTCGGTCGGTCACTCACTCACTCACTCACTCACTCACTCACTCACTCACTCACTCACTCACTCACCCACCTACCCAATCATTCACTCAATAGATCAATAGGTCGATCTATTTACCACCCTTCTGACTGCTACTCATCAACAGTTCCTTCTCACCTTGAGACCTTCTCGTTGCATCTAGCTGTTCAGCAGGAGCATGTTTCTAGTTCCTATTGATGTGCTTTTTTTTTTTGCGAAGATCTTATTTCGCGAATAGTTGGAAATGGCTCTAAGCGAGTATCTAGTCATCGCGAGCTTATCATGAAGTTTTTTATCTGAAATGGGTTACGAGGGCATTATGCTTAAGTAATCCAAAGTGAGTGCACAGCACTGCTTTTTTAAAATTAATTTTAGTACATACTAAAATCAAAAGTGTCCAAGCAACAAGAGATTGTAACTTGAAATAACAGCATTTGTGTTTCCCTTGAGGGTTACTTCCCTTTTTATAAAGCGTGTTTACTACAACAATAATAATAATATGTAATAATAGTTAATACAGTAATAGGTTCCTTGAAATCGCCTTTGAACATAATCTTTCTTTAGCGGGAAGTAACTTTTGCAAGTAAAGTTTAACCGGCAAAATTCATGAATCATTGCACAAAAAAAAAAAGAAAAACAAAACAAAACTACATTTCTAACCATTGATGCCTTGCTATCCCACCACAACATCAGTGAATATGCAAAGACCTTACGACCACTGTGCTGTTTGCGTTTAGTTTTCTGTTTTTATTTTTAAATATATTTGTGTGTATATGTTTTGACGTTCTTTTTTTTTCAGCATGGTCATGACTCTTATCAGAGACAAGACTTGAACACCGCGTCAGGCCATCGACAACTGAATGCCTTTAACACACTGCTTGGAGAAATCCACTACTGATAGACTTCTAGCCTAAGATCTTACACACCGAGAACAGGTGCCCTACTTTCTCGGCCACAGTACCACATGGAATGACCTGTATTTTTCTTTTTTGAGGGGAAACGAAAAAAAGAAGGAAAGAAAGAAAGAAAGAAAGAAAGAAAGAAAGAAAGAAAGAAAGAAAGAAAGAACGCCCACTGTCTATCTCTTAGATATTATGAAGGCTTACAGCTAAAAGACCATGCCTCACAACCAGTTTGACAACCTCCGTTTGACCAACCACTGAGGTTTGCCTGCAACCCTTTTTTTTATGGGGTGGACATGCATTAAAGCTAATTCCTTTAGGCTTTTAAACCCTATTGTATCTTAATCAACCCTACTCGCGCAACAGCAAAATCCCGCTTTTGTCCTCCTGACAATAGAAATTACTTTGACCACGTTTCAGTGGCGATATTTGGGTTGAGATTAACTTTATCGCCTAGTCTTTGTACTAAACCTGCCCCTAATCCATCCGTCTTTCAGCCAGTCAAAATGAGATTTAAATCGCTAATGGCTAAATCAAGTCATCATTATGACATGAAAGCTAACGAGACTGTGTATTTCCATAGGGTGAATCGGTTTTGACACAGCATTACTAAATTCTGTGGCCGTAGGCATGATCCGTACGTTAGTCAACACACTGCGCGTGGTAACCACGGGAAACTCCCATAACATTAATAGCGTTCACGGCGGTTAATGCAATACATTAACTAACGTATAGATAATGCGCACGGCCACTGGTCCGAGATATACGCGTATACTGTTGTCTGAAGTGGCGGATAGGTAGTGGGACAGTGGAAGATAGAGGGGGAAAAGAGGGGGGGGGGCGGNGGGGGGGGGGGGGCGGGCACACAGTGTGCAATTGAAAACAATCTAAGGAAATCACTATTGAAGAATTATTTTTTACATGTATAATTCCTCTAACATATCTTCACACATACTTAAAGTTATCCATAATTACTATTTTTTGCCCAGAACATCAATACTTGTGGTCACAAGTTAATGAATGAAACAATCATGAAATCTTGATTTCTGCAAGAAACTAAATTTGATATCGGATGGTCCTATTCACCTTTAGAGCCTGCTATCTCAACTCCTAGTTTAGCGATATATGCCTGGTTTCGACTGGGAGGCTTCTCATTTGACCTACAGCGTCTACAAGGGGTAACACTGTTCTAGTCTCACCTAACCTTGCGTAGCCCGTGGACAGGACAGGGCCAGTCCCAGAGATTTGCAGATCAATTTGGAACTATAGTTGACCGCACCCGCTGTAAGTTTCCAGAGGTTGATTTGTGTCACACAAAAACCCAGATTACTATATATTTTGTAGCTACACATTTTTAAGCAACGAATAAATCAATAAACCAACTAGCCCATCAATCAATCAATCAATCAATCAATCAATCAATCAATCAATCAATCAATCAATCAATCAATCAATCAATCAGTCAGTCAATCAATCAATCAATCAATCAATCAATCAATCGATCGATCGATCGATCGATCAATCAATCAATCGATCAATCAATCAGTCAGTCAGTCAGTCTAGTCAGTCAGTCAATCTGTTTGTCTGTCTGTCTCTATCTGTTTATGTATCTATCTCTGTATCTCTGTACCTATCTATCTATCTATCTATCTATCTATCTATCTATCTATCTATCTATCTATCTATCTATCTATCTATCTATCTATCTCCACCTCAATAACTCAGAATGCAAATTCCTAGCCAAATTTTGCAGCATAAGTGCCATAATTGGTTCCAACCGTATATGGCGACAGCGATGTAAACTCTATAATAGACAGAGTTAATAATGTCCATCAAGTTATGTAATTTCCACTTATAAATGTTAAACTATAGTTATAGCACCAGTCCTAATTGATCTTGTAAGTAAGACGAGATATCACCAGTTATTTTCGGTCATTGTGTAACAGGTTAAATGTCTGCAATGTCATTCTATAATGTCCTGCAAAGGTATAGTGTGTGGAATATTGTACCTGAACTAAATGGAAATAAAGAATAGTATATCTATCTATCTATCTATCTATCTATCTATCTATCTATCTATCTATCTGTCTGTCTGTCTGTCTGTCTGTCTGTCTGTCTGTCTGTCTGTCTGTCTGTCTGTCTGTCTGTCAATCAGTGAATCAATCATTCAATTAGTCAATCAGTCAGTCAATCAATCAATCAATCAATCAATCAATCAATCAATCAATCAATCAGGCAAGCAAGCAAGCAAGCAAGCAAGCATTCTACGAACCAAGTAGAGTGTGTATAGTTCTGAGAACTTAGTGCCATCTCTAAAGTATTTTACATCCTTTTTAAAACACAGTTTAAGGGGTGGGTGTGTAAAAACTATTGAAAAGATTCTACTGGATTTTATTATTGTCAGTGATTTTTATTCTTTTGTGTTTTATTAATTGGTGGACTGATTTTAGTCGAGGTTTGGACCGAAGCTCTCTTGGTGAGATCAAAGGTCTAGACTGAAGCACTTAATAACTGGGTGAGCACACGTTCACAAATTATTGTTCACACAAGATAAGATAATGGGAGAAAATTCTTTACCATTTTGTTGTATGTGTCTTCTTTTCCTCAATATCTGTACAATTCTTCTTTTGTTGAGGACTACCCATAATATAACAGGACCGCCCCTCTCGCACTGGCACGGGGTTAAAACAATCCCAGTGCAACACTGCACCTATCACTGCGGAAATGATCAAGGGCACTTAACTCATATCAAGTGTTATCGTAGAAATCATCTCGTGGCTTCATGGTTGGTCATCCGTGTNTCTGTAGTTACGTGGGTCTCTCCTGTCTTTTCCCTTCTTCAGGATGGGCTGGATGTGAGCTTCCTTCCATACTGATGGGATTATGCCTGTTTGCCAGCTCTGGTTGTAGATATGGAGAAGGAATGTCTTGGCGATGGGTCCTAGATGTTTTAGAAGTTCATTGGTTATGCCATCGGGCCCTGGTGCTTTCAATCAATCAATCAATCAATCAATCAATCAATCAATCAATCAATCAATCAATCAATCAACCAATCAATCAATCACTCAGACAGTCAGTCAGTCAGTCTAGTCAGTCAGTCAATCTGTCTGTCTGTTTGTCTGTCTGTCTCTATCTGTTTATGTATCTATGTATCTGTTTATGTATCTATCAATGTATCTATCTATCTATCTATCTATCTATCTATCTATCTATCTATCTATTTATCTATCTATATGTCTGTCTGTCAATCAATCAGTGAATCAATCATTCAATCAGTCAATCAATCAATCAATCAATCAATCAAGCAAACAAACATTCGACTAACCAAGTAGAGTGTGTATAGTTCTGAGAACTTAGTGCCATCTCTAAAATATTTTACATCCTTTTTAAAACACAGTTTAAGGGATGGGTGTGTAAAAACTATTGAAAAGGTTCTACTGGATTTTATTATTGTCGGTGATTTTTATTCTTTTGTGTTTTATTAATTAGTGGACTTACTTTAGTCGAAGCTCTCTTGGTGAGACCAAAGGTCTAGACTGAAGCACTTAATAACTGGGTGAGCAGACATTCACAAATTAATGTTCACACAACATGGGATAGTGGGAGAAAATTCTTTACCATTTTGTTGTATGTGTCTTCTTTTCCTCAATATCTGTACAATTCTTCTTTTGTTGAGGACTACCCATAATATAACAGGACCGCCCCTCTCGCACTGGCACGGGGTTAAAACAATCCCAGTGCAACACTGCACCTATCACTGCGGAAATGATCAAGGGCACTTAACTCATATCAAGTGTTATCGTAGAAATCATCTCGTGGCTTCATGGTTGGTCATCCGTGTGGCACGTCTGCCCCATAATGTGGGATCAGTGGACCACTCACGCTGACGAGGCCCCCCCTCTTACCCCACCTCCCCACCTTTATGAAGTCTGCACTCATCTCCATACATTATGGTTACATTTCAAACGGACCCTCCTTAATTTTTGTTAAAGCCGGAAATGAATTAAGGTTCCCGCAACAGCACAATGTAATGGCGTCATTCACTTGGATGCCAACAATTGCAGACTCTCATGTTTCTAAATGCTATTCTTTTCAAAAACGTTTCCTTATCGACAGCGATTGTCAAGAATCTCCATTTACGCTCTTGGCACAAAAGACCATTATTAAAAAAAAAAAAAGCATATCGTCATACAAACTTTGGGCATCGTTTGCTGCGGAATAAAGGAATTTTACGACGCAGAAAGAAACACAGAGTTTTAGAGAAGGTTTGCACTACCGGAAATGAAACCGGTCTGTTTATAATGCTATGTATAACTTTGCTAAATAGCTGAGATTGATCCATTAGAGATGCATCCACTTTATGGCAGAGGAAACTGCAAGCTGTGAGACTAAATTCATTTTTGTTCCCCTCCAAAAGAGGAATAAATCTTCATTTGAAAAAACTTTGCACTTAATCCAATGTCAGAGTGCAATAAAGTCCTGTGTCCGTATGCCTAATTCATATTACAGTTGACTCCGCTTAATCGCCCTTCCTTGTGATCACGGAAAAAGTGTCCGATTAAGCGGAGAAGGTAATTTAGGCCATATTTTTGGTAACGGGGTTAAATTTCTTTGATGTCGTTGTTTGATGTCGTGCATTGACACCTTCTCGTCGCCAGACTCAAGACAGACTCGAGTTTGACGGTGTTGTAGCACACAAAATGTTTGATTTCCGCGGCCTCTCTCATTGGCCACCTCGCAGTAGCCCAGCAGACAATAAGAAGTAGGATGGCACGGTCAGGATCAACCGTTCATCCACATGACACGTTCTCTGATCTAGCCGAAATCCACCAATACGATGTTTTCATTCTTCGCCTCACTGAGACGGAAGGTGTGGGGGCAGAAGACTATACGGCTTTCGGAGCATTAGCAGTATCAGACGGGCGACGGCGGTGATGCGTAGCCTGGGATGAATGGGGGACAAGGGGAGGGAGAGATGGGGAGGAAAGGCTTATCACACCTATTTCGGCGTGGCAGTTGTCACTCAGTCAACCGGTCTGCTATCCGTCGCGCAGTTAAACCGTCTGCATACATATATTTTGTTAGTCAACTGTAATCCTTCAACCGCTGATCTTTGAAATTCACGGGCACTAAAAAGTGGTAGATTATCAGGAGTGAGAGGCGATCATCTAGTGACTTTTATATAGAAAAAATTCGGTTCCCTGGGAAACGAAGCGATTAAGCGGAAAAGGCGATTAAGCGGAGGGCGATTAAGCAGAGTCGACTGTATTAACGTATTGTGTTAACCACAGTGAATACTACTCATGTTTTGGGAGTTTCCCATGGTAACCACAGTGCGTTAACTAACGTAAGGATTATGCATACAGCCATTGGTAGTCTTATCTCGAAAATCAGCAGGGCTGTGGGTGGTTGTCCTCTCCGAAAAAGGCAAAAAATGGGTGAGTAACCATCAAAGAACAAAAGAACGAACGCATGGGCCACCACGTTGTGGCTTTCCGGAGTTTTGCGCCTTTGCAGTGAAGAGTGAATTTATCTTTTCTTCTCAACACGTTGTTTTCTATGGTGACAATAGTTAGACATGCGATTGTCATCATCAGTAGTGTCACTACCACTAGCATGTCTAACTATTATCACCAAAGAAAACGACGTGTTGAGAAGAAAAGATAAATTCACTCTTCACTGCAAAGGCGCAAAAAAAAAAAAGATATTTTCAGCAGTCCTTTGTTTTATGTCCTTTGTCTCCGGTCTGCTTGTGTGTTGTTTACCACAAAACCAGAGACGCGTAAACAAATTAAAATGTTCACTGTAAACACCAACAAGAATGGTCGTTTTGTCAATCTCATTTCAGTCCGCCCAGATGCACTTGATGAAATATACCAGACCGGAGGACTTTAAAAAAAAATCTATGAAGTCTATCATAACCACAGGAAACTCATAAAATTTTTCGTGTGTGGCTGTCTGAGATAAATATGTATATTTTGTTGTACTTTTAAAACGCTATTGTGGTTGAACAGATCAAAAATTCAGATTTAAAAAAATAGGGAAATAAACCAATCGTTTTCTACCATTATTAACTGAACTATGGCAGTGGGGACGTATGCACTAGAAGCTCCATTAGACTTAGTGCGTGCCTCTGTGTGTGTGTGTGTGTGTGTGTGTGTGTGTGTGTGTGTGTGTGTGTGTGTGGTGCGCGTGCGTGTGAGCAGAAATGACAATTATGAGCTTTGCCTAGAAAGATGGCCTGAGAGAAAATGCTCCTGAATATATGGTTATGTTTCGTGAACGGGAGATAACTTTGAGATCCTCTTCATTCTTTGCTTTCCCAAGAACTGCTGTTTGGGCAATGAAGTTTTTGTCAAATCACCACCATCACCATCGTCACCACCACTGTCATCATCAGTAGTGTCACCCCCACTGGCGTGTCTAACTACTATCAGTAATATCACCAGTACAGCTATCTCATTGTTTGAGTTCCAAGTTGAACGTCTCTTTTCGGCACCAGGTTTGAACTTCTCACTGGGTTGCAGAATGGGGAGGGGAGAGTGAGGGAATGCCTATAAATACCCAAAGGAACCCTGCTGCTGGCAAGATTCGAACTAGAGATCTGTCGCACAAGGAGACGAAAAAAAATATGTATATATATATATCTCCATAAGAAAAGTCACAACCGCATTAACGGGTTAATCTTAAATTTATTATCCTCAAATTTTCGCCTAACTATTCCTATACTAACACCAAAACAACTAGCAGAGCCATAATCACTGTCACAGCAAGTACTAGCCGAGCCACTTTTAGTATCACCCCAACTACTAGCAGCACCATCTGCATGATTGCCACCAGTTGCTGACAGTGCTTCAACTTCACCACACTTACTAGCAACGCCACTGTCATTGTCACATCAAGCACTGGCAGTGCTATCATCACCATCACCGCAAGTGCGTAAATCTTTTTTGTAAAAGTGCATGTAATCGCCAGGTGACTGATCATTTCGTGTGGTCAATTCCACGCCCACCGAGTTCGCCAAGTCGCCCCTCCAAAGAACACAGGAGGGGAGACCCGAGAGTTGCAAAGAGGCTTTTTATGAACTCCTATGGGGCCGGACGGGTGGTAACCTCCGGACAAGAATTGAAATGGGGGTGTGGAGTCGTAGCTTATCCCCGCTTAGGATCACCGTGCCGGCAGGCCAATGACTGGGCCTACTTTCGGGCCTCGGGGTGCAATGAGGTCCTAGCTGGCTACCCCGACTCGCCACTCCACGGGGGTAGTCTGCGTTCGAGGGGAAGTGGGATGAAGGACCACCCGCCCTAAGAAATCGGTGGCTCTGCGGACCGCCCCCGTTCTCCGAAGGGTCCAAGACTGCGAGCGAGCACAATCACAAAGCTGAAATTATAAAGGGACTCATGACGTAGTTACTAGTGCCACGCGATCACCAGAAGTATTCGTTACCAATGGTATGGGGCCTGCGTGCGGTAGTTGTGACTCGATCGGTCCATTGGGTAAAGAAAAAAGATAAAGATCCCGGACCGGTTTGCTGTTGCAAGCGAGCGGGGTTAGCGAATGCTCACTATGATGAACACCCACCCTATTCCGTATCCCCAGGGCAGCCCAGACTGGGGTCCCTTCAGCTCACCCCCGCCTCCGGGTCCTGGCCACTCTACCGCTGGGCACTCAGCTTGCGTTGGACTGTTGCGAGATACCCTTTGAGAGACGGCGGTCCTCCTGTCTATGGCAGTCGGACCACCTGGGGTAGAGCTCGCCCACCGGATAGGAAAGAGTGCGATGGTCCACGGCTCCCCTGCGTGGCCCCATCAATGACTGGCACGGTCGTTACGCCGTCGGGCATGTATGGCCCTAAGCGCTCGAAACACATGCCTCAACTGTGTCGTTGTCCCTATGTCCCCCCTGCCCATGATGGCGAGACGGCAGACTCATGTTCCGACCGCAGATCGGTCAAGCAAGACCCTTCGGCCATCTGCGAGGACCTAGACACGTTGCCCCGAGGGCATAGAGCCCCAACACATTTTGCCGATCACGTCCAGTAACATTACCAGGGGCGCTGATCGTTTCCAGTTGCCACCTCGTGGAGGTATGTGTGGAGATCTTGGGCTAGGCCTTGCCATCAGCCAAGCCCCCCGGCTCGGACACTGGTCGTTGCCTTCCTCACCCCGCAGATACCGCTCTTTTGGGGGATTCGGGCTAGCGGCCCCAAAGCGTCGTCACCGAAGCAACTGCATGTAATCGCCAGTTGTTCTTTTGGAATGTCTGAGAAAAAATGTATTTCCTGTGATTAGAGTCGCGCCAGTTAATGCGTTATTGTCTGCCTCTCGTTTGCCCTGTTAGTATTCAGGCATGGCACTCCCATTCGAAGAATGGTTGCTGTTACTAAGGATGAAAATACACTTGTTGTGAAAAAGCCGTTAAACAGGCGCATGGCACTTCCATTCGAAGAATGGATGCTGTTATTAAAGACGAAACTGCATGTGTTGTGTAAAAGCCAATAAATAGACATTCAACCAAATCTAATCCTGATTAAAAAAAAAAATTAAAAATTACATGTACTAACCATCACTAGCACCACCATCATCATCATCAAAAATAAAATAAAGCACAAACAAATCCCAGTGCCGGAAACAGGATAAGACCCATCTCTCTTGCAGTATGCTAAAGTCAGCATCATGTATAAGACTTGCTTCCTGACTGGGCTTCACAAGCAGCTGGTGCACATTTTTCAGACAGGTAATGGTTGATTCTAGCGATATGAAACACCGACGTAAAAAAGATCGCATAATTCTTAACTGATCAGATATCATAGAGACCAGGAACAATAGGTTCGATTTTAATACTTGTGGAAGTGTCAAAAGCATTACACAAAAGCCCAAAATACCTTGGAATTTGTCGAAAACAAAATATCAAGAACAAATTTATTATATAATATGCCGTCCATATTGACGTATGGCTTCGTCCTTTGTGAAAACACCAAAAACAAGTTGTCAGTGTGGATTACATTTGACCGCCATAGATTTTGACTCCGCGGCTAAAATATTCCATGAAGTAATGACGTTCTCCCCTCTTTCCCCCCTCGTCTGGTGTTTCCTTCTCTTTTCTACGCGACCTAAATAAGAAATGAAAAAAAGGGTAAAGTAAAATGGCCCCAGAATGTACAGTTTCATCAAAAATGGGCGGAGCTTATACATTATTACAGCGCCAAATACATACAATTTAAGCGAAACTGGGAGGTGCATAGCCACTCAAAAAAGAGGGCGGGGTTTCATTGTAGGTTTCTCTTCATTTATTAAGTATGCATGTTTTGTTTTTTTTTCGTTTGCCAGAGCCATTGTGTTAAAAGTATTTTAGAAGAATGACTCTGACGTTGCCTGGTTATTAACCGGGAGGTGAAAAATATAGAATTTTTAACAAGGGTGATGAAGTTGATTTTGATGAGGACTTGACAGTGAAATAATAATCTTGTAAAAATATTTAGGAAAAAAATTTTAAGATGATAAAAGTCAATGAAATCTAATAGCTAAAGCCGCATATCTGTAGCCTAAGCAACTATGGAGTTTGATACCGCCTCTTTGCGCTAGTACAACAACAGAAATCAGCGTGCATTCTGGCCCTGTCTTTTGGCGCTGTACATGGATATCTCATCTGAGTGATGTTCATTGTTCATTGTTCATTGTTCAGGGTTGCAACATCACTGCACTCCGGGCAACCCCATAGGTGCTCCGTTCCCCGATGCAGGATCCAGCAAAGAGTCCATCTACTGATAGTTTCCACAGTTATTTGATTGCGGGCCTGTCGCTCCCTTCCAGACAGTTTGCATTGTCTGCCTTCCCCTTTCTTTATTCCCATCGCCATCATCCGTTGCAGGTGGTGGTAATCTTCCCATTCCCTCTCATCATCCTCCGTCAACTTCCTATCTGAGTGATGTAGATGTAGGGAATTACATTTCTGGCTTTGAAACTACAATCTCCGGTCATTTTATCTCATGTAAATTTGACCAGAAGCCGGAATTTCAGGGACAGACAACGAAGTAGTTCCTCATAATGTGTTCACCCCCCTGAATACTTTTTTTAATAATGAGCAGCACATGTCTGATATGGGAGAAAGACGCTGTGACGACAGACAACAAGCTGGTGCGACCTTTGACCCCTGAACTCTTACCTAGGAGGAAACCCAAATTTCCAAATTTCCTTTTACCACATTCCAAACGACATCTAGCAATTATTGATACGGAGCTGTGTGAAGAATGATTAGCTTTAAGAAAATATAGTCTCTCTAGACAGAGTTTTTTTGTTTCGAAAACAAATCTCAGTGGCAAAATATATATCACGTGTTGAAGTACCTGAAAACGACCGCAAAAAAAAATGTTGTCGGCTTGTAGAAAGAATTATTTTCTCATAGCATGTTTACGTTCTGAATATTTTAATGTCATAGCATTAATAATGAGCTTTGAGCAGTGCATTTCTGATACAGGGCAAAAACTTATTCACGACAGATAGTAAGCGGGCATGACCTTCGACCCTTGAAATCTGGCGGAGTGAAGCAAATGCAAATTTTTCATTCAGCTAATTTCATATAAGAACTGAAGATTATTTTCACAAAGACTTGCAAAGAAGGACTTTTTTTTTTTAAAAGAGCCTCTCTAAATAAATTTTACTGAAAAATAAACATCATGCATCAAAGACAAAATATACAAAATATATTGACATATTCACATATGACGTCGTACGTGGTAAACCGAGCACACACACACACAAAAGTTGCCGACTTGAAGAAACAAAATTTTCATAACAATTTTTAAGGCATGAATATTCTAAGATCATAGCAGTAATAATATGCAGCATATTTCAGATACAGGACAAAAACATATTCACGACAGATAACATACCGGCACGACCCGAGTGAAGCAATTCAACTTTTCTTTCAGCAAATTCCATACAACAACTGGCGATTATTTACAAGATGCTTTGCAAAGAAGGACTGGTATTTTAAAAAAATAAAGCCTCTCTAAATAGATGTTTGTTTTGTTTTTCAAAACAAACGTCAAAAGCAAAATATACAATACTCATTGACGCATTGACGTGTGACTGCCTAATTCCAATAACGACTCAATTAAAAGTTGCCAGTGACGACAGACAACACACAGGCGCGACCTTTGATCCCTGAACTCTTTACCGAAAAGAAGCAAAGCAAGTTTTCTTTCTGCCAAAAAAAAAAAAAATCCAAACAAGTAGCAAATATTTACACGAAGCTTTGCGAAAAGAAAAAAAAAAGGACTGGTATATAAAATATAAAGCCTTTCTAAATAGAAAAGCTAAAACCACCAAGCAATTCAGCCATGACGAAAATTGTGACATGTCAGTACGTGGTTGAAAATTGCTTTATAAGAAAATGGCTATGCGTTACATTAACTCGACCCCCTTGGCTTTTTATGGCATGAAAGGGTTGCATATATATGCATGTGGGGGGCTACAATTTCCTCCAGTCAGTGTATGTTTAGTTTGGGGGAAACGAAATTAATCGGACTTCCGGAATTCGATCTCTGTCTCCAGCCATCAGTTCAGGCCCTTGGGAATATCCCATGTTGTTGTCCTTAACTTATGCCTAAACTTTACTCTAAACTTAAAGCATATATTATGTTAGGTTGCTTGATAGTGGCACCGCTTACATCTGTTACAATAATTAAATAAGAATCTGGATCTAGGCATATAATATACAAGCACTGACGTTATGGAATTGTGATTGACGCCCAAAGAGGACATACGCATTACTACGCTGTCAAGTGTCATGACATTTTTCTCAATGAAAGTAAGTCATTATTATTAATCCCATATATCTTTTTGTTAGTCGCCTTTGTTCCTAAACTTAGCTAACATGGAAAAATCCAACGTCAAATACACCATAGCATATCCTTAAATATACATTATTTGCATTACTTTTGCTCATGAGTTTTTTTTTATATTTTGTTTTCTGACAGCTTCTGACATCAAAAGACATGCCCGACCTGTTACCCAGAATTAACATAACCTTGGCTATGATAATTGATAACCTTTTAATAAATTTTGTGATCGGCTTATTTGGTATTGATGCCATAGGGTATCGATGGTGATTTTTACAGAAAAAAAAAATGTAGTCAAAATGCTAAAATTTTAAACGTGGATTGGCAACACATTTGTCTACGTGTTTCTTATAATATATCGATTGGTTGGTGTAGTTGTGACATGAAATGAAATTCAGCGTAATGAAAATCGATATCAAAACCGTGAATACATGTTGAAAAAATTAAATTACCTATTCCAGCTGGTACATAAAACACAATTTTTTGTAGATATAGTATCAGTTCCTGTCTCCCCCTTCCCATCTACTCCATCCCCAAAGTCACTAAATATTCGCCAGTACCACTTATACAGTCTCACTACCATGGTAGTACCATTATCATCACAACCATTCCTTATCCATAGTTTTGTTGGTCTGTCCATATTCTCACTCCCAGGGCGGTGTGGGGGAAGGAATTTATAATGTCTATATGCTTGCTTCCCCTATGTTACCCTGCATTTTCAGAATCAGTAGTGATAGACTCTTGACTGTAATACTACGGCATATTATTATGCAGTGGTCTCACTAGCTACTGACCAGTCACGACAAATGTGATTTCATTATCATGGCGCCAGAATTCTCATAGTTACACCACTGTCCAGGAGACATGTCCGGTTTCCAGAACTTCACTGATGCGTCCAGCAGTGGCGGGCGAATACCTGAAACTTGAAGTACATGACAATGTACATTTCTTGCGATACTAAAACTTTATTATCCACATATATGGAAAACATCACCACTGTTTTACGATTCTGATACGTATTGCAAGATAGTGTTGTTGCCTATTCAGCAATTTTTGATAGAGTGTAACCTCAGTATTAAGAATTCATTATAATACGTATACCTCCTTATTAAGTTTGCATTTTAGGTGTACGGGTTTTTTTTTCATGCATTAAAAAAAAGGCATATTTACTATCGAAGTGCACTAAGTTTTGTGATACAAGGGTACATTTTAATAGATCTGGTACTGAAGACGTGAAGGGCATTAAGATAGTTTTATACGAGGTCACCGTTTATGGTAGGGTTAGGTATTATATACAGATCCTATGATGAGGTAGGGGGACAATTGAACGATTGTCTGGAGTGGTTGTTTTTTTTTTCTTTCATGTTATCCTTGTTCCTCACGTTAAAATTTTTTGCCAGACTCGCAAGCATCAAAATATTTTGGCACTATAGCAATGGGTCCAGAAAGGTATCGGAATTCCGGAACTAAAGTTTCGATATCAACTTCACAAATGTTGAGTATCGAAGGTATCGACTTTGCCCCTCACTAACGTTCAGTGCCTATAGGTTACGCAGTTCTTGGCAGTACACTCGAACTCTTGTCCTGGACGGGTGTACCGACAAGCTCGCCTAGACTCGCAGCTGGTAGAGAGAGATCATAAGCAGCCCAAATTAGAAACAAGTGGTTTTTAATAGTTGAAAACAGAACGAAGAATCACATTAGCCTACGGTGAACTTTTGCAATTCATTAATTTCCTCACGATCGGAATCATTTTTGGAGACATTAAAAGTAGCACAAAAAAAAAAAAAGTTTCAGTAATCAGGGTGTCTTATATTTACATGGACTATTTTACTTGAAATAGGTTTATTTTTGTACATTGCTGTGTGTTTGTTTATGTGTGTGTGTGTGTGTGTGTGTGTGTGTGTGTGTCTGTGTGTGTGTGTGTATGTGTGTATGTGTGTGTGTGTGTGTGTTCAAACGTGTATGAGCGTGTTTATGTGTGTGTATGTATGTGTGTATGTGTGTGTGCCTGGGTGTGTCTGTGTGTGTATATTTTATGTGAGTGTGTGTGGGGGTGTGTATGTATGCTGTGTGTGTGCGTGTATGTGTGTGTGCGTGTGTGTGTGTGTTTGTGTGTGTATGTGTGTGTGAGCGAGTGAGTGTGTGTGTGTGCGCGAGAATTATTGTATCAGATTAGCAGAAGTAGTTTCACTTTTGAGTGTTTAAAGGTCTACAAGTAGCTGAGCCTTGGACATCATTACCACCACCGTTTCTGAACTAGACAATGATTTGCAGGGAAACATGAATAAAACTGGTGTTAGAGACTTGTTGACACGCTCATAACAAATACATATGTAACCGGGTGGAAAGGGTATACAGTATAGTATTCTTTCTCTTACATTTAAGGGGGAGGAAGGTGAGCTTAGTCTGATAATTTTTTCAGATGTTACATATTATTTTAAAGAAGTGTCTCACCAGGGATTTTACCACTTTACTGTGGATGATGAATTTTGAGAAGAAGGGCCGAAAAAAACCTACGCTAGAAAATTTCTGTCTCTGCCGGGGATCGAACCAGGGTCTCTCAGCTTGCAAGTCCGAGCGTGTTACCACTACACTACAGGGACGCTAACTTCACAGCAATTTAATTCTTAAATACCTACTGTCTGAATCGGTCCCTAACTTTCACGTGCGAACCTAGTGTTCACCCGTGACCCAAACAGACTTCCCGACTGCTCACATATAAGTCTCACACGTCAGGTTAAGAAGAGCTGCTCTAGGCATGAGGTGAATGTGCACATGTACACAGTATGGAATAACTGTTACCCGCAGTTTGACAGGCGAGGGACAAAGATTCCTGTAATGACGGGAGTGGTAACTTCACTTCGTGTGAAGAACATTGGAATAGAAACGACTGGTAAAATGGAGAACATAGAGATAGAGAGGAAGCCACAAAGGGTGGGATGGCAGGGGTTGAAGAAAAGGTGTGTGGGGTGGGGGTAAAGGGGGGGGGGATTAAAAAGGAATAATAATGACTGGTGCGAATAAGGAGAACGTAACTGTGTCTGAAAAGAAGTAGAATAAAATACGCATGACTGATATAAAGAAGGAAGGAGTGTGGGTTGATGTAGTCGTGAACTTATATTAAAGTTCCTGGAATAACTTGGACTTACCAAGCGAGATGTCACTGTTAACGACAATGAATGTTGTTAACTTTACGAATAGAATGGATAGAGATCTGCAGCGACGAGTTATAAAATCAGTCACTCCTTATCTCGATATATCATATTATGAGTTTGCTCAGTTGGGGAATTCTCTTCAATCATTAGAACAAACAATCTTGGCGTCATCTGGGCCAGCTGCTTTTGCCTGTTTGTTTTCAATTCTTAACCATAAGCACTGAGGATGGAAGCCCAGTTGCAATATTGTTATGTTATGCTACACTGTTGGTTGACTACAGCCCAAGTGTAATAATTTCAACTTGTAACTTCCTCATTCTCTTTTTTATTGTCCTGTCGTGTCCTCAAGTTGACATTCCTGATATAAAGAGGTGTAATAGACAGAATGACTTGCCATAATACAATGTGCTCTGTCTACAGGATCTTATCAAAACAGGAGTCAATGTCTGCAGTTAGGTTTAAAAAAAGTTGTCTGTCTAGTAGAGGTGAGGCGAATCCGGATGAAGTATTCGGATTGACGGATTGGGAGAGTAATCGGTTCATCAGGATGAAGGATTGGTTCATCCGGATAAGAAACCTGTAGATGTATTGGACAATCCGCTGCCGCGAGTCAGCAGTCGGGCGAGTTCATTGAGATATTGAGACAGCGTTTGGGAGTGTTTGTGAAAGTGCTACAATTTCCACTCGCATTCCCATCACTGTAGGAGATGCTGTAATCACCGGTGTTTAAATTCCATAATGGTTTCGCCAAGCTGTTTCTTTCCACACTTATGAGGCGTTCACATAAGAGATCTTTTTTTTGTGAGTTTGTTTCCAGATCGTATGTTAAACAAACGACAGACTACGTTTTTACACTACTGCTCGGTCGTGACAGTGCGTTATGCCAACATTAACGTCAAAGCAAAAGTTTTTGTTGTTATTATCTTTGGACAAAACTTTTCCGCTCGACACGTGACAGGTTCAGTCTAAACAGTGTCTATAGGCCTAGTCTAGACATTCGTTCATCCGCAAGCCGGCTGTGATAACGGAGAAGATTGCCTTCCCTCCGGTGCCGTAGATAGAAAATTACAACCGCGAAGCTTCATCCGGATGAGAATCCGGATTGAGAGGATTTTCTAGGACCGGAGCGGATTTTCATCCGGTATCACAAGAATTTAATCCGTCTCAGCTCTTCTGTCTAGTAGGTTCCTCATTTCAAATGAGTGAATCACCGTCTGTGAAAATGTGAACGTAACTTTACGGTAATTAAACTCAGCAGATAGGGAAATAAGCGCTTGATAATTGTCGCATTGACATATTTATAGGCGGTGCGGGCACTCAATAAATGTTTTCTCTTTGTTCTTTTATCTGGAATATTTGAGTTATGGTCAAACGTTAAGCTGACAAGTAGTCATGTGAGTCATCCCTGTGTTTCTGAGAAATGATATTTCTTATGTTAGTATGTCTTGACGTCTTTTAGTCCCTTTCCACCGTAGAAAACATTTTTGCTGCATTAATGGTCTTAACAATTTTAGTTGCAATACAAGTTTACTAACCATCCCAAAATACACTACACCACCTTTACCATAATCTCTGTTTTCCAGACTACAATCATTGCCATTACCACCACCTCCATCATCTTCACCACCATCACCATCACCACCACCACCACCACCACCACCACCAATTTCATTAGAATCACTATTGCCACTCTACTGTCCATACCTCTACTACGTCTACTACTATTACTGTTGATGCTGTAACTACTGCTGTTTCAGGTGCTTCCAAAATATGTTACCACACCAGCAGCAACAACAGCAACAACAACAACAACAATAACAACATCGTTTAACTGCTACATGCATTACAACTACTACTGCTGCTGTTGTTGTTGTTGTTATTGTTACTTGTGCTTCTGCTACTACCATTTTATCGCTCTTACTATAATAACAACATCTACCGTAACGTCTGCTCAAGACAAAATGATTTTTTTTTTAACAGATCCTACCCCTGACTCTTAAACAGAAAAACAAAGAACTTGGAAAATCAAATCCTTGATAATGATATCTTAAGTATTATGCATGTTCTCTGTTGTTTTTTGATATCACGGGTTACGCAGGGCTGGTCAGTTGGCGTCTAACTGGCATGTTGAAAGATATGGAGAGATATCATCCTGCTTGTAGATTTTTTTCCCAGTCTGTCCCCTGCACAAAGACAAGTTATTAGTCAGAAATTTCGAGGGAATCCTTGTCCGCAAGACTGCCAAACTGCACGCAATACCATTTAGATTCACTACACTGTATACTTGGGCACGACAATTTTACAGCTAGAACTCTCGTTAAACTGAGGTGTATGACACTTGTTAGGACGAGCTTTCCCTCTGGGGGTCTGTTGAGACACAAGTTATCGCCAGTCGTCAGCAAACTAAAAACTTTTTAAAGCTGATGACGGTGACACTCACGGCGATGATGATACTGATGTCATGACAGCCATGGTCATAATTATAAAGAACCTGAGAATATACATGTTGTATGTGTGTGTGTGTGTGTGTGAGTGTGTGTGTGTGTGTGTGTGTGNTGTGTGTGTGTGTGTGTGTGTGTGTGTGTGTGTGTGTGTGTGTGTGTGTGTGTGTGTGTGTGTGTGTGTGTGTGTGTGTGTGTGTGTGTTCGTGTGTGTAGCGCGCACAAGAGACCAAATCTCTATGTTGACTGTGGAAGTTTGACACTGTGGAATCTCGCACAATCCACGAAGACACGTATAGCTCAAAAAGAGAGAGCTGTTGAATCTCATGCAAAACAGGTTGTACCTTTGTGAGTGATCTTGTTCATAACCAAACAAAGCAGGTGGAAAACATGACCTCTTTGACAATAGGCTTTACAGAGCTACAAACACAACAAACTGGACAACATCCGGCCCAAAGAAAAGTGAATGAAGAATACAAATAATAAAGACAGGGTATGCCGAGTGGAACGGACAAAAACAACAACAAAGCACGACACCCTTGAGAGCTAAGTATCGACACATGTTTAAAAACATAAAAGGCAGGCAGATAGGTACTAGACAGAGGGGACTTCAGCTCTGGTAACGCTCAGATGAGGACATGGAGAGGCAAGAGCGCCTAGGAAGCGAGAGTGCATTTGGCCTAATCAATGTCTTTTCCCTCGCTAGGTTACTTGCCGACTGGGTGATTTGATACCAGATGGTCTTGTCCGCCATACGCTTTTCTAGGTTTTGCAAGGCATAGTTGCAAGGCATAGTGAATGATTTCGAAAATGCAGTGACTGTTTCAGTATATAAATCTTGGCAGCTGTGCTGTGGAGCTGTTGGTATGTTGTTTAGCTGCTCTGAAGTATAACTACCCAGTGCCCCACAAACCTCAGATCCGCCCATGAGTGACGGTGTTTATTACCCACCATTGTCTTTATTCGTCTCAGAATTCAGGTAATACTACACAATCGGAAATAAACGGACAACAGTCTTCCCCGCTGCGGAGTCCGCTAATGCGTGAACACATTCTTTACAATTTGTCCAGATTAACAACGCTTTTCTTTACTAGAGTAAACGAGCCATATAGTACAATCACCGAACCTTTTCATTTACTTCCCAGCTGAGAATATGGACTTTCCTGGTCCAAGCCAGTTCCTGACTGTCTTAACGTCTCTTGAAATAAGCCTGGCTTATGGCCGCTTTGTGAATTTGCCTGAGTCTGGAAAAATTCTGCCTTCCACCGCCCCACCCTCCCCTCCACCCCGCCCACACACATAAAAAGTTCCTAGTTTACTATGCCTCTTTGCGCTTATAAACAGCCTCTATAATTTTACTTGTTTCTTTTAGTGTTTCCGTAATGTTGCTATGAACTGTGAACGGGTGTCCTTCTTTTCCCAGCAAGTTTTCTAACATTTCAAATTAATGCCAGTTAAATGAATATATCATGCATGTCTTAAAATAAACAAAGATAAAGAACAAAATATCCCTTGCGCAAATTATATCGTCCCCAGTTGGTGGTCGCTTTTATTGTTCTCTGTGCGTTCTAATTTTAAAGGGCTGATTTGCATTTTTCCGCCATATGAGGAGTGGCAAAATTTCGCATGACAGGGCGAGGCATCTCTGGAAATTCTAGACTTTAATTTTGTCCCATGGAATATGAAATAGATATGCTATTTACGAGGGGCTTAGATTGAAAAACTTGAAGTATGCCTGAACATCTATAGGTTTCAGGAGCCAAATTGTAAAAGCTTCTTCGAGCCATTTAAAAAAATAAATTCTCCTCAAACCACAGGAACGCTCCGAGATGGCCTAGAGTAATCTGCAGGTCTATTCCACCACTGTGCTCAAATTATATACTATTTACAGTGGGGGTCCTTCGTTTAGATTTTTCATAATTTTAGATTATATGAAAAGGGGTTAAAAGTTTGGCCTTCTTTTGCAGATCACAGGCCCGCACAAATAAAATTCGCTGAAGCCAGTGGGAAACACTGTCTGTAACAATTATTTTTTTAAAAATTCAAGACTGAATTTTACTACTTTTGCGGTGTGGTTTCGTGTTATATGATTATTTCTACACAGTCTGTTTGAAGGACAGGTTTTATACTCTGCTACTAACGAATCTGATAGTCTAATTTTTTTTTTTTTACCAATTAGGCTCCTGCAACTATTGTACCATCCAGCGGATTCAAGGGAATTAATGACCCATTACAGAAAAAAAAGTGATATTTTGCCAATTTTAGCCAATTTAGAACTAGGGAGGAACCGGAAAATTTACGTACACCGGAGGAGTTAAAAAAGGCAACCCCCAACTCCTCCTCTTCCGAATCCNGGCCACCCCCCCCCCCCCCCCAAAGAAAAAAAACCCACCAAAAACCCAAGTCTACCTTTATCGATGTCTGGAAGTATAAGGATAAAAGAGTTCTGGACCCACCTCCTGACAAAACAATTCGTCGTTGCAACCACAAACTGCTCCATCGTCAAAGATCTCATTTTTCAGGAAAGCAATTTGAAAATTGGCATGTTTTTAGACGCTGGTTTCTGGTAGTGCGACTCAAGATTTTGTTATAAACTTTACACCATCGTTTACGTCGTTCATTTTCCTTTAAGATAGTTGTCCTTTGATTTTATAATATCTATCCTCAATTGCGCAATTTCGCATAATACGCAACCATGGTCCTATAGAGCCGTTCGTGAACAGGAGGAAACAGCTACTTGTCGCCGTCCAGTCCATCCACAGAGTGCTCCATTAACATGCAGCAGTTAGTGAGCGGGCTGGGACGCGAGGAAAAGGCGATACATTAAATTTCATTGCGCTCCACACAACGCCTCTCGGTTCACAATATGTTGAAACTGTTTTTTTAAGTCGTAGAAAAAAGGGGGTGTGTGGAAGGGGGAGAATGTTTCCATGAAGTATGATCTATAAATTAATACACGTCGTCTTTCATTCTTTCTAATCACTTTCGAAATACCGAAAACGAATTATGGACAGTAAATATATTATAATGTACTGCATATTTTATCTTTTTTTTGTGTTTGTAACCTATTGTTTCTGCAGATGATAGACAATAAGTAGATGTGAGCATTTCATTTCAATATACATATAGTAATAACAAATCTGGGTTTCCTGATGTGTCACACATAGATACACTATATCCTAGAAAACGCGCGATATAGGTGGTGGTGAGGTTTCATTTTTAAACAGAATTAAATTCTTATTATGTATCTCTATAATGGCGACACTATTTCGAACTGTGTTGGAAAAGAAAGGGAGGAATTATTTTACCTGTTCACATAGGAAAGCACAGAAGTTGAATGAAAGCCCAGGAAAGATAAAAAACTGAAGACTCCAACTTCTTAAAGTTGGCCACAATTTCTAAACTGCTTGAGATACCAACATGCTGTGCATTGTTCACAATAACAAAGACAGGACAACATGAAAAGCAACAACAACAATGCCAAGAATAGTAACAACAAGTTGAATAGCAGTTACAACAAACATTGTAGAATAGCAATGAAGGAGGTAGTAGCAACAACAACAAGGGGAAAAGCAGGAACAAAGAGCAAGAACAACAACAATACATGGAAGTGAATAGCAACAGATGCAGCAACAAGAGGAATAGCAACAATAACGCGTGGGAACAACAATCACATGTCACAGAGGAACAAAAAGGGATCACTATATTTATTTGTAAATCATAACACCGAAAAACATTTTTTTAGTTTATGTCTGTAATCAAGAATGTAGGCGGGGAAGTAGTCAGTAGAACATTTCATGGCAGGAAGAAATTCACATACACAATGTACACGTATGGTACATGTCTATTAAAAGTAACTCTATAAAGACGCAGTGTAATAATTTTCAGTTATGATCATAGGTGATAAAGAAGGGCTAAGAAAGAACGATTAAGAACGGTATATTATGCCTGTAAAGGGGGAAAAAAGTATACTATATGGCTAAGAAGGAGACTGACGCACTGTAACGAGTCAGGGAAACGATCGGAGCTTTACCTTATGATGAATTAAGGATGAAAACCATTATAAATCTTTCTCTACTTCTCTCTCTCTCTCTCTCTCTCTCTCTCTCTCTCTCTCTCTCTCTCTCTTTCTCTCGCCCTTTTTTTTCTCTCTCTTTCTTCCTCTCTCTCTGTCTTTCAAACAAGACTGTCTCACGCAGGGAACAGACAAAGATTTTCTATGCCTACACATGTACTCAAGGCAGAAAACAACATCATACATTTTATGCAACACATACAATAGGTCCAAGGTAATTGACATCTTTAGGAACAATTCACAGATATAGAAGATAATGTTCAGACAGTTCAAGTTGAATGGAAAGAATGGGATTATTACAATGGCAAGATTAACAGAAAAGACACATTTTGTTCAAGGGTGACACACTAATCCTGAGATTATTGCTTCCTTAGAATATGTGGGAATACAAGTGGAAACACAAGTTCTGCCATGCGAGATGGCCTTTGTTGCTATTATGAAAATTCAGAACATGTATGATTCGTGTTAAGCATATTGTTGCTTCTTCAGGAGGACTGCACCGTCCAACAGACCATAGTATTAAATCATACGACACCCTATTGTTCCAATAAGACAGTCTTTCAAGTGTCTGTCATAATGATATAACGCCTCTGCTGGCCCCAGACAACTCACAGGATTACATTATCCAAAGTCCGAATTGTTACAACCACTGCGCGTGAGGCGGCCATACGCTTACGTCAAATACGTTCTCGCCACATGGCCGGGCTGTCTACCCAGTGCTCTGCGGACGGGTGATAGCATGTTGGTATGAATGTTTTAATTCAATACACATGCAGAATACTTTATCTGGCTTACAGTATCAAACTTTACGTTTGAATTTGGAACACCAGAACCTTAATTAAAAGCTGAATAATACATTGTCAGTACAGGACAGGTGTCTGTACCTGCTGGAATGTAAGTGACGTCAGCGTTTTTGCCACAGGCTTCTGCTGATCGGGGAAGGGGAATAATTCTGGATGCAGGGGCCGAACCCGGTAACTCTAGCTCTCCTTATTGCGTCATATTACATACGCGCACAGTCACAGAACGATGCTCTTTCTTCGCAAAATTGACTTGGTGGGTATCAAGGATAATTTTCAGAGAGAAAAAGTATTGAAAAACGGAAAATTATTTTTGATGTGCGTGTCCTACTATAAAGACTAGGTGATCTGGATGACTAAAGAAAGGAGGACAGTCCTGACTCAGTAACGTTAAATCACATCTAGTGAGTTTTCCAAGGCACTTTTATCTTCCACTGAGTGTCATAGTATAATACTGTTCCATTAGAAACCTGAAAGAAAACTGAGTCGGTGTGGATCTTGTTGACCATGATCGATTTAAAGTCACCTTCATCAGAAGATCGCACGCGAAGAATGCCATTTGCTCATGCAAGACTCTTCCAGTCAGTCACATCTTTAGTTTCTATTAATGGCCTTATTTTGCATGCTGACTTGATGCTGTGTGCCACTTCACCACAAGGCAGGAACAGTTTTGTGTGTTTCATTTTTCAGTGCCTTTTCAATTACACTGTGCATTGCATCGCTTTCGTTTTGGCCATGCCCCTTCAAAAAACATGCAGACTGACCGATCTCACACGTGATGCTGTCTCAAGAAATGCTTTGGATATGATCTCCAGAGCCGATCTTTTTTGTTTTGACCGAAACTTCCGTCTGAAAAGAGTTCAACTTCAGTAACATCTTTTTTGTCAACTTCCTTTAGGGACTTGTGAAGGTATGAGGCAATTTCATTTATCCCGCGTTTAGCTATGCTTTCGTGCCAAAAATATGAATTCCCATGGCTTTCGGTCAAGTTCTATATCGTGAGCTTATAATTTGACAAACTTCTCTTGTAGAATAGTTCACCACGGTTGGAGACAGGTAGGTAAATTAATGCCCCATTTAAAAATAACGTCAAAGTACGCCATCTTTGTTGTTGGTTGAATCAACCAGATCAGCTGATACCAATGTGATGACTGAGAATGAGGAACAATAAACTGATGGTCTTCCTAAATAATTTTCAGTAGATGAGGTTGGGGATGCAAACTGCTCTGTCAATGGCTCGTTATTGACCATAGCATCAAAGAAATTCGCCGCCTGTCTATCGCATACACGAAGTAACATTTTATTTAACTGTTATCTCTTCGGTTTGCGAAGCGCAATAAGGTGACATTTACCTCGCCTACCGACGTCAGACCGACCGTGGAAACTATTCACATCTACCCTTCATTTAAATCATTTGCACCTACATTTGAAATCATGCGCCGACCGAAGAAGCCAGAAACAAAGATGGGTTACACGACCGTAGCGCAGCGGTGACATTTTGCACCTAAACGCGAAGTCGAGAACCCGGCAGCGAGTTTCGTGAGTGACAGGTGGCGATTCATCGTTTTGTGGATTGCACAATGGGTCTGGCCCCCGATGTCCAGTCCATCCACTAACTGGCGAATCACGATGGATCTGGCGGTTTGTTCTGAGCGACTCGGGAGATGCGTTCCATCCGTAAAGTGATCTCCATTGCATAACTCTGAAACTATGGCGATTTCGCCTGTCATATTTGGACACATAAAGCTATGACATGAAAGGGACACACCGATGTCAATAACTCAAAATGTGAAAATTTGACAATGCATCACTTTGTGATGGCAACGACGAATTAATTACAATAATAACAGTACAAACATAATTGAAATAATGAGGTTCATAAGTATTGTATCTATCCATTGACCCCTCACGAGGTTTCACGTTATTATTACGTAAACAGATCAAAGCATTCATTAACTTTCCCAGCTCCCTGGAAAGCTTACATTCTTGCCATATTACTGTATGCTGATTGTTAATATTATTTTGACTGTATATTTCGTTGCATATACCCAGCTACCCTTTAAACAGTCTCGTGTCAGGGTGAAAGGAGAAATATGCAGTTAGAATGCTCTCCCAAAGCACTTACAACATGGCCGTGCAGAAAATTGAACCATGGCCTATTGATCGTAAGCTCAACACAGTCCTCCTGTCATAAACATAGGCACACCGAGTATAAAAGCACGTAAATGTTTGTAAAACTAGTTACACCACCGCTTTTGAAGTTCTCATGAAGTGTTGTGACAGGAAGATTATGTTCCTGGTATGGATCTTTACAGGTCAGTTCTATTTCGTTATGCACAAGTTACACATGTCTATATCATTACCGCTGTTATATTCTATAGTAATCTACTGGGCATCAATTCATTAAAATGGTGAAACTCTGCGTCACATTGTAATGAGGTATGGGGAAAACTGAGAGATACTTTACCGAATCAGCCAACCAGCAAGGACAAACAATGCCAAATTTGCAATGGTCTGAGAGGTTACAGGAGCCAAATTGTAAAAACCTCTTTGAGCCATTTAATAAACTTTCTCCTCAAACCACAGAAACCTTCCGAGATGGCCAAGGTTAGTCTCAGGTCTGGAGCCATCACTGTGCTTCAATTATTTACTGTTTACAATAGGGACCCTTCATTTAGATTTTTCACAATTTTAAATTAGATGAAAAGGGGTTCAAAATGTGGCCTTCTTTTGCAGATCACGGGCCCGCACAAATGAACTCCGCTGAAGCCATCGGGAAACACGGCCTGCAACAGTTTATTTTTTTACAAATTCAAAACTGAATTTCCCCACTTTTGCATGTGGTATCATGTTATACGATTATTTCCATTGGACAGATTTTATACTCTGCTACTATCGACTCTGATAGTTTTTTGGGTTTTTTTTTGACCAGTTAGGTTCCTGCAACCTTGAAGTGAGGCACGCAAGCTTGAATGACTGAATAGTGCTTATAGCTATAGATAAACAAGAATTATGACTGGGGAAATAGAGCTGCTAAGTAAATTTAAAAAAAACAAACAAATAGACGTCTGCAGGTTTAGTTTAGCCAGGAGGAAAGTTTCTGTAGCTTTTTCGGAGAAATGAATTGAGTGAAACCTTTCCATAAGTATGAATAAACCTATATTCAGTTCTAAATCACAATGTTCTGCCTTCACGTTTTTTAATCTACGAATGAACGTCCATAAAATCAATGAAACAGACCCGGAATTCTACACACAAACTATCAAAATTTTCAGTTCGTGAAATACGATCTTTTATGTCTAGAGGAATGAAATAGATAACATCATTATGCATGTTACAGGAATTCGAGATGTAATTATGTCCATTGATAATTTAAGGTTTTTGACACCTATTGTTTTTTCTTTTTTTGGCCCTATTAGCATTTTGTGTTATTCTACATATACCACTGTGATTTGGGGAAATTTCTTCCATGGAGGTTAAATTACTTCTTTTGCTCAAACTTTTAACGGGAAGAAAAAGGGGAGTCAATGCCCAAAATTTTTCACAAATCTCTTTCGAAAAAGGTCACCAGGAATTCTGATTTGGTCCCCAATTTTTCAATTGGCTAGTTTTGACCGCGTGCGAACACATAGGCCTACACATTTTTTTTTTAAATCTGAAAGGCTCAAATTGTACCTGAAACTTTAAAATTGGATGCTTTAATTGGATCACAGGTCGTTGTTAAAAACTATAAGCGGAACTAATAGAGTATGTTAAAAACTATAAGCGGAACTAATAGAGTTACATCCCTTGATGAAAGAGAGTGAGAGCCTTTGGAGGAAGTGAGAGAATAAAAAGACAGTTAGAGCGAAGTTTGTTTTTGTTTACGTTTTTCATCATGGTGCCGAAACCCGGGATTGAACCAGGGACCTTCAGATTTATGCTCCGAAGACGTTAACACAAGGTCTAGTTCAAGTAAACATGAAGTTGGTGTCAGTGCCAGATTGCCGAAGTTAGAGTTGCCCAAGTTTACACATTTCTACACTCTGACATTGGCTGGCCGGGCCACAAAAAAGGGGGATTTTATATATTAGCGGATTAATTGGTTTGTACACAATTAGTGATTTGCCCCTCTAACAGGTGTCACAAACCATAAGGAAATTTATGCTTATACAGAAAAAAATCAGTAAA
Organism: Ellobium chinense; assembly: GCA_033807755.1. Lineage (NCBI taxonomy): Eukaryota > Metazoa > Mollusca > Gastropoda > Ellobiida > Ellobiidae > Ellobium > Ellobium chinense. Next base: position 164,527 of record JAWQUT010000147.1, on the reverse strand, counting down.
ATATTTGTTTTCAACTATCAAAACCACCTGTTTTTAATTTAGGCTGCTTATGATCGCCCTCTACCAGCAGTCTAGGCGAGCTGGTCGGTACAACCGTCCAGGACAAGAGTTCAAGCGTACTGCGAAGAACTGCGTAACCTATAGGCACTGAACGTCAGTGAGGGGNGGGGGGGGGGGGGGGGGGGCAAAGTCGATACCAACGATACTCAACATTTTGTGATGTTGATATCGAAACTTTAGTTCCGGAATTCCGATGCCTTTCTGGACCCATTGCTATAGTGCCACACATTTTGATGCTTGCGAGTCTGGCAAAAATTCTAAATGTGGGGAACAAGGATAAAAGAAAAAAACAAAAACAAAAACCACTTCAGACAATCGTTCAATTATCCCCCTATCTCATCGTAGGATCTGTATATAAAAGGGCAGTGCAACGATAATAAAGTTTGAGTATCGGAAGATATGTACATTGTCATGTACTCCAAGTTCTTGGGTATTCGCCCGCCACTGCTGGACATATCAGTGACGTTCTGGAAACCGGACATGTCCTGGACAGTGGTGTAACTATGAGAATTCTGGCGCCATGATAATGAAATCCCATTTGTCGTGACTGGTCAGTAGCTAGTGAGACCACTGCATAATATGCCGTAGTATTACAGTCAAGAGTCTATCAGTATCACTACTGATTCTGAAAATACAGGATAACAAAGGGGAAGCACGCATTTAGACATTATAAAATAAACAAGATTTAAGAAAATCAGAATCACAGTGCTCCCCTTCCCCTCCCCACACCGCCCTGGCAGTGAAAATATGGACAGACCAAGGGCTTAACAAAACTATGGGCACTAGTTTTCTTCTCACTCTACAAATCTGCCAAATACAATGGTCTTGTTTTCGAATGAAGAAGAGCAAAAATAACGTCTAAAAACAATGGCTGTGGTAGTAGGGGCAAGAGGTATGATGAGCACCTGAGCCTATGATCTACTCAAGTTACTCGGAATACGAAGATCTGTAGAAACTTCTGAGTAGATCTCAGCATGGATATGGACCAAAACGCAGTGAACAGTGGAATGTTGCAAAGTTAGTTTGAATATAACAAAATTGCACTTCCATCATGGCTTCGATATGGCCGAGAGGATATTTAGCAAGGAATTAATAACCTGGAGGTTGCGGGTACAAATCCCTCCCACGACAGAGTTTTAAAAAGTCAACGGAAGGACACTTGGGAGTTAAGATCCAAATGTGGCTCAGAGTCGTTTGCATGCCAGAAAGTCAAGGGCTGAAAACAATTGCTAGACAGGATTTCTTACGAGGATATCTCGCTCTAAATACTACGAGAGTCGCCTATCTTTCGGTTACTGCATGGCGTTTGTTTACTATTGGTGGGAACAGCGTCATTGTCCTCTGATACCTCAAAGGTTGCACCATGCCCGATTCAAATCTCAGAGGAGAGTCTCAATTTTATAAGATGGCTAAAAGAAACACACATTACTGAATTTCAGAGTCTGATAAAGTCAATAATTCATATTTTATATGATTGAAGTTTACAGTACATTAGCAGGTAGATGTTATCTGCTATAACAACGAATTTCAAGTTAATAAATTCAATAATTTATATTTTATATAGCTAACCGTTGCATACAGTAGGCGAAAGATACTATCTGTTAATGCAGCAACTTTCAAAAGCTAAGTGTTATGGTTATGCCACAGCTGAAGAATGTAAAACACACGTGTCATTTTAGCATGCATGTCCGATGTGCGTCTTATACATTGGTGGTGCCTTAAAATGTATTGTTGTGACAAGAGTATACCACCTGGATCAATGGGGCTTGCAACATTTAAATTATAATATCTATTTGTTTCTATGCTTAAAGTGTAATTCCAGATTGTTTATTAACTCTTAAATTGTCAGACCTTGAATTAAGTACATTTTTTCTCTCTTTTTTATTACTCGATGTAAGCTAGAACTTCTGTCTTCTCTTTAGGTCCATCGATTTCTGGCTTTACACATCTCTTCTTCCCTTGGTTTCCTTATAAAATCTTTATCAACATCTGCTTTGTCGTACTGATGGTTCCAGACACCTCATAGTATTAAAATTTGACACCTGATGGCACCAGGTACATAATGGTACCTCACATCTGATGGTAGCTGACACCTGAATGCACCAGGTATCTAATGGTACCTCACATCTGATGGTAGCTGACACCTGATGGCACCAGGTATCTAATGGTACCTCACATCTGACGGTAGCTGACACCTGAATGCACCAGGTACCTAATGGTACCTCGCATCTGATGGTAGCTGACACCTGATGGCACCAGGTACCTAATGGTACCTCACATCTGATGGTAGCTGATATCTGATGGTACCTAGCACCTGATGGTATCAAACACTTGATGGCTCCATATGCCTAATGATTGGCAATGTCTTTGACACCAGAATGTCCTGGATAGTAAATCGAGGTTGCTGATTAAATTACCGTTGCTTTTAAACATTTGGAGCACTCTGGTCACAGACATATTTGCTCTCCTTTCCCCAGAGACATGATTCTTTCCACTCTAGGCAGAATAGATCTGTTGGTGACTGCGCAAAGGAGATAGGAGACTGGAATTTTTTAATTTTTTTTTTTGTATCTCAACAAGCTATTTTGAGAATGGGATATCTGAAATAACCAACACATGAAATGCTGGCATGGAATTCCACATTCCACGTCAACTAAATCACATCATTCCATTCATGTCTAGAAAATTACAAGTAACACATCTTTTCCACTAGATCTCTCCTTCTGTTTCCGTTTTATAATATACAGGGCCCACTTTTCCGCGATGCTGATGACCACTGGCTAGAACAAAACCTCACATTCACCTGATCTCCAAATACACATATAATGCAGAGAGAATATACAGATGACTTATTCTGATGATGTGCTAACAGCTGTAATCTACGGGCATGTGCTCCAAGGTTAAGGGGAAAAAAAGACGTAAACCATGTAAAGGAATATAAATGTATGATTAAGACGAAGTAGCCTGGATTTATTTTGTTTCATATTTCCAGATGGATAATGTGAATATGTAGCCCCGAGAAATGTGTCATGGTCCATCTAAGAATTATATTAACCCATTCACGAAACAAATTAACGCCAACTACTCTCGCTCAAGTTTTTTGTTTTCTCACCTCTCCGTCTCCCCTCTCCCTCTCCCCTCCCCCCTCCTTTCCCCAATCTGCTCACCGCCTGCCTGATGAACAACTTCGAATTTGTTAAAGACACTGCTATTGTAAAGAGAAAAAAAAAGCCTTGCATAAGAAATGGATAATTGCTACCTGCTAAAAATAAGGTTATCTCCCATTGCCACCATTATGAGACGTTTGAGTGGAAGGCACCTAGTCAGTCGGCTTCTGTGAGCTCGTGGCCTCGATCAAGAAGCATCTATAAGCATGTCACACAAGAGCCCCAGATGACAGCCCTAGTGAGACACATGCGCAACAAGCCAGCTCGGAGGTTCCTCCTCATCCAACACGAAAGAAAGGCTATGTTTGTTTGGTCCTTGCAACGTTGCCAAAGGGGCCGTCCTTTTATTATGTGGGCGGTTCTTAACAAAGAGCACGTTTTTGGTTGGTGCTATCTAGTGACAGTCAGAAATGGTGCGCATTAGATGTTTGTTAGAAATATGTTGTGTTTTATCAAAACAGAAAGAAAAGGCTGGACGACATGGCGGCAACCATCAATGATTTCAAACTTTTTATTTGAACGTCTCCTGAACGGGCTTGTGTCGGAGGAGGAGGATGTAGCAAGCAAGAATCAATGATGTTATAGATGCTAATGAATAATAAGTATAGCAAGTCAATGAATTGTTTTCTTTCCCTTCCGCATTGGTCGCAGCCATCTTGGCTTGCCTAAAGACTGATACTTCCTATACTAATGAAGGAATGTGGCTACCAATTTTGTCAAATTGAACAGATCAGTCAAACGCAGCCAAGCTATAAACGACGTGACATACTCGTAATTATTCAACATGCTGTGGTTTGATGGAAGTCTTAGAGTGCACCGAGAATGGCACCTACATCATGGCTGCGTTTCTGTTTCTTTCATATTTGTTTTGCTAGTCTCAGACAGCCATTGAGCAGAGTCTAGACGATTTGTGGGTGGAAATAAGACATTGCATTTCCGTTGGATTTGAGTTAAACAATAAAGCTGGGATCAATAAGGTTGCCAAATTGCCTCTTTCGGAGCCAAATACCAGATTATCATAACATTTCTACATACATTGGGACAGTTGGCAGTAAATGTCTTGGATTATAACCCTCAGTACCGTCTCATGACAAAAAGACCCGTGCAAGAGAATTTCTATTTTTGTCATAGAAGGCAGTTCAGTAGGTCCTTTCCATGCATGTTTTGGCTTTTTCACTTATTTTTATTATGTGATTTGGCTCCGCTCGAAAAGAAGTCTGGCAACACTGCTCACAGTATGGCGGCATTGATTTGTAGATTTAGATTTACCAGTAGTCTATTCTTTAATGGCACCATTACCGAAGATGACCTCGTCAGAATTAGTGCAGGGTATTGCATCTGTGAATTATGTCCGCCATATTTGTAAGCAATTTTAGCGTTGCCTAGAGATAACAACTTTCGGAAAATGTTCCCGAAATAATTTTGCTATTTCATGCGTTCTCCGAGGCCCCATCCACGGACCTGCCCTTCATTCCCAAAATGACGTCATTTCATGCTTGAAACGCAGTTCTGATTAAATCTGATATATCAAATTTTAATGAGATAATATCTTAGAGCAACTAGGTTGTTTCCTGTGCAGTAAAGTTGTTTCATGTTGCAAAGCAGAAGGACTTTGATCACCAGACAAAAAACAGGATGGCTGCGAGTCGGAGGCTGAGAACAATAATTTCTTCAGGCTCTATGTGTTGTGACGTCACAGTGGCACATTAAAACAATGACACATTGAGAAGAATGGAACTCCAGTTTAGGAAAAGGGNGGGGGGGGGGGGGGTTGGCTCAGCTCTAGTTAGTGAAAACATATTCCAGTTACTATACTCTGCAGTTGTCTTAGTTATAATATAATATAATATAATATAATATAATATAATATAATATAATATAATATAATATAAAACGAGGCAAATCATGAATTTATGCTGGTATGGCGCAGGTGATCACAGTGATCAAACGAACTTCAGTAATTTAGCCAGTTGGATCTGTTGGTCAAGAGACAAAACTCCTTACAGGAGACCATGACCAAGATGCCTCACTGCATGGGGGTAGGGGAGGAGAAAGGTGGAGAGAGAGAAGAAAAATAATCTTTTCAAACTATCGTGGTGACGTGTTTGTTTATTCGGCTTTTGTTATTGTTTAATTGTTTCACACGTATAAGTGTTTACACAGTCTGAATCCGATTTCAGCTTTATCAAAAACAATTATCTTATGGGAACGAACCAGTGAAGCAAGCCTGTTTTGTCTTTCATCAAAGAATTCAATTCAAACATGACTAAGATCAGATGTTTCTGGTATGAAGTATGCTGATTTGGCCAGGCATGATCATGCACGTATTTGTATAGGGGAAACAATTTATCAGGGTGTGTCCAAAAATTTGAGATAATATTGTTCTTGTTCGTTTTCTTTTTCTCGTTTAAATTTATATAAAGAGAGACTTCAGAGTCTGTTTTTTTCTACACCTCGCTAACCATTGACTCGTAAGTTGAGCAGACTTATTAAGCGTGAATAAATTACATCCTGTCTAGATCTTAATAAGATAAAATCAAAAAAAGTATGTCATTGTCCTGTATGATTTTTAGAATTTTATTTTTTTTAGATATTTCTCATTGTCTGCGCGATTGAGTTTTTGAGTCAAGTAAGGCGCCCGTCAAGCTGTGTTCTGATTGGCTAAGCCAGTTCTCTGAAGCCTGAATGTTGTCAGATGGGGTGAAAGAGTGCACATGCCATAGACCAAGGTGTGGTGTGTTCTTATCGACTCGATGTACTGTACAAATGTGTGTTTGTTACAGACAATATCTGAGCACATTTTTGTCACATAAAAGGAAAATGTTAAAGGGCTAAAATGGACAGCTTGTACGGTTTGGATTTTTATTCCATTTCGTGTCCAGAGGTCGTCAAGTCCTGCATCTAGACCGTCACGAATGCTAAAGCTGGTCAAGTCAAATTCTAGATATAATTTTTGTGAGTCCAAGTCCAATCTAGTCCTTCAAAAGATTCTGCAGAGTCCAATCATGTTTTGTTCGGGCTCAGATTTGAATTCAAGTTCCGAACTCCAGTCACACAAGCTTTACCTATGGTTGCGGTGGAAGACTCAAGATCAATAATAATAATAATAATAATAATAATAATAATAATAATAATGCGATTTCGTGTCGTGGCTAATGCGCGCTCACGCGACTTCACCGTATTATTACTTCAACAGACCCTCTCAGTCTAAAACTCAACGCTTCCTTTTCTTTGATCAGTTTATACCTCATGGAGTAATTTCTTAATTTTTCTTAACGAAATTGTAGCCAACGCTGCTCGGATCATGCATAAAACAAATAAAGACGAGTCGCCACTGGCTGCGACTTCTGAGCAAGTCATCATGCACAATCTATTTTTGTCGTTGTTTTTATTGTTTTATTTCTCGTCTCCCCTTTCCGTTTCCTGTCTATGAGGAGCCGTGTTCTTTTAAAAATGTCCAGTCATTGTTTTGTATCTTATCGCCAGCCACATCACCATCCTGTATTTTATTACTGGCTGAATACGATGCATTTGCATGGGGAGTTGATTTAATAGCACACCTGAATATTTGGACTTTAGTAAGGTCGTTGTGATTTTTAATCTGTATGATATGGGTCTCCCATGTTCGGCTGATTCGTGAATGATCATGAATTTTAAACTACTCTGAAACTCCACACCTGTCCAAAGTTTTATTTCCGATGTTATCCATAATGTTGGAAGTAGGGCTGAACAAAAAAGTTTCGCATGTCAAATTTTATATGGCATTTTTAAATGGGTCAGTAAAACCTACGCATTTACAGACGAACATCAGTGTAAAGTAAATACAGCGATTGACGCATTGACCTTTTTTTTTTAGTCATCATCATCATCATCATCATCATCATCATCATCATCATCATCATCATCATCTGGAACACAGATTAAAATTATTTTGTTCTGTATTTCATTGTAATGTTTTGTGTTTACATGTGTGATGTGTATTGGTCTATGTATCTGTAATGTGAATGAGATGTATAACATTTTATAACATTGTAAATCAATGACCTTGTGTCGTGCGACAGTTGTAACAATATGTACTAACATGTAGGATGTGTACTGTTCTATGAGTTGATATTAAGAATGAGATGTATAACATTGTATGGTACTGTAAACCAATTTCCATACGGGTTTTTAAAAAAAAGCCCTATTTTCATGTTTTAATACATAGCTATAGCTGTAGTGAAAAATAACCACGGGTTAGAGTATAAAGGTCGTATCAATAGGACACCATGTTGTTATTTCAGGCTCCCACTGGGAGGCAGCGTGGCCGTGCGGTTTGTGAGTCGTACTCAGAAACTGAAGACTTTCAAGTCTAAGGTTTATGTGCTTGACTCGCGGGCTGGGTGGTTTACGTTATAGTGTCCTTGGAAAAGACACTTCGCTTCCATTTCCTCACTTGACTCAGGTGTAAATGAGTACCTGGCTTTAGAGCTGGGGGAACCAGGGCGCTGCACCGATGGCGACCAGCAATGAATTTGTTATGCATTTCATTTGTAATGTTATGTATTTACATGTATGATGTGTATTGTTATATGTGTTTGTATTATGAATGAGATGTTTAACACTGTATGACATTGTAAAACAATTTCCCTACGGGGTAAATGAAGTCTTATTTATTTATTATTTATTTATTTAAACTCGCTTTTTATGTTCATGTGGTAAACTTCTGGTGTATTTTGGGTTAGCCCTAGGGGTAGCTGGGTTAGAGAGGAGAAGGCACGGTTGGGAAAGTCTTTCAACAATATCTGATTACCTTGCCTTTCTCTTAACCTTTTTTCTAATTCTACTTCTTTTTTTTTTTTTAAACCTAAGTGAAATAGATCTTGGGAGTACATTGCAGAGAGGTCTGCAGCAACATACACTGAAGATTAGTAGAGTAAAATTATACTATACAACTAATGTAAACAGACCTCTTATGCGACCATCACGCTTTAAAAAAT
>JAWQUT010000147.1:137168-156042 GCA_033807755.1 Ellobium chinense | reverse complement strand
GGTTTACGTTGTAGTGTCCTTGGGAAAGACACTTCGCTTCCATTTCCTCACTCGACTCAGGTGTAAATGAGTACCTGGCTTTAGAGCTGGGGGGGACCAGGGCGCTGCACCGATGGCGACCAGCAATGACTTTGTTATGTATTTACATGTATGATGTGTATTGTTATATGTGTTTGTATTATGAATGAGATGTTTAACACTGTATGACATTGTAAAACAATTTCCCTACGGGGTAAATGAAGTCGTATTTATTTATCATTAATTTATTTAAACTCGCTTTTTATGTTCATGTGGTAAACTTCTGGTGTGTTTTGGGTTAGCGCTAGGGGTAGCTGGGTCAGAGAGGGGAAGGCACTGTTGGGAAAGTCTTTCAGCAATATCTAATTACCTTGCCTCTCTCTTTACCTTTCTTCTAATTCCACTTCTTTTTTTTTGTTTTAAACCTAAGTGAAATAGATCTTGGGAGTACATTGCAGAGAGGTCTGCAGCAACATACACTGAAGATTAGTAGAGTAAAATTATACTGTACAACTAATGTAAACAGACCTCTTATGCGACCATCACGCTTTAAAAAATATTGAAGTTTCGCCACTTTTTTCAATCTTGTTTTTTTCTTTCTTTCGTTAGCTGTATTTGATATATTTCCTAAAGCGATAACCATAATCAGGCATTCGGTTTCTTTATATATATATATTAAAAAAAAGAAGAGAACGCGGGCATTGCATTGAAACCATAAGCAACACACCTGGCCATCCGGTCCATATGGAACCACCTGCTAAAAGTAGAAATTATTATAAATGTTTGTTGTTTTCTTTCAACTTTTACATCACCGAACACTTAAAAGGCACACCTATAGTTCGTTTCATGAAAAAAAAAACAGCGGTTTTTTGGCAACAGAGACATTATTTTTTTGTGTGCATTTTTCTTAAATTTTGCATGTGAGGTGACATTGAGTAGTGTTAATGAAATTTAAAAAATTGAGTTCTCTCCGACATGGGTGCGTAGGTCAGTAAGTGACCACAGAATGGATATCTAACGCCTAGTTTCTCTGACTGAAAGTACAGAGGTTTTTCAGCATATCACGATGTCACGACTGTAGTGAGTAACACCTCTTTACTGTAAAACTGTTAAATTTATGCAGGTGCTTTAATATACATTACAGAGATAAAGAGAATAAAAAGCTTGAAACTGTACGGATCGCCTTGAAAAAAAGTTTGCCATTAAGACTAATTGTTAAATTTGCGGCATAGAACGTTTGGTGAGAATCTATCGATAAACAGGTAAGTTATTCCCAAAAAAAAACCCCGCTGGTTTTTGTTTCCGTACAACGATACGATTAGAACAGGTAATTTTATAATTTCCTGGACTGTATTCTATAGCTCTTTATCGGCGCACTCGATGTCATACATTTGAGCTTGTAAACTTTTGTATAGACACAGTCTAGATCTGATACGCGAAAACAGTGATAATGCGTCACCGTATCCAACTGGCAAAGTGTTATTTCTTCTTGCCTTTTAGGGTATAATTATCTCATATCTGTATGGAAATGTGCGACTGTCGTCACTTGATCCTCACAGAAGGCTCATTTCACGTATTAAAACATTTCTTTAAAAAAATATCAAAATACGCCTATTGCCAGACATACAACCGAGAAATGTAATACCATTTTTAAAGTGTGATTTTTACGGACATTAAAAGTGTTTCTATTATTAAATAATTATCTGTTAGAAGGGTACTCCGAAAATCTAATCAAAATTCACCCAGCCGTATAAAAAAACAAAAAAAACATACACAATGAGACTTCTTTTGTGGCACCACAAGTTTTAAATTGAAGCAGAATTGCTTCTTTCATGAGGACTGTACAGTTTCTATGCTCTATAGAATATCGTTCTTAGTAATGCAAGAGAGCCGAAAATCCGTCTTTATTAATACCCTGCCCATCCACGCTTCGCTGACACTGAACCATCATGACGCAACAAAGGTCTAAGCATTAGGCAAAAAATACGGTGTAATATTGCTGGCCAGACCGACTTCACAATAGTGAGCGATGGAGTAAATGGACCATACCGAGTTAATCAACTGGAGCATTGAGGTGAGCGAGGGAGGGGCGTCCAACAGACGTTTACCTCGTTTACCTTGAGTTGTCATAACATTGCGTAAAAACAAATAAACCCGGAGGCTCCCGGATACCACGCGAGTGTCTTTGTGTTGGTGGACTCCATATAAGGCAAGGGGATCGCTGTGAGATCAGATAAGTCTTGCAGTTCTCCCAAAGGTGTGTCCACACTCGGGACATTGAACTATTTGAACCGCAAGGGAACGACTTTGAGTTGACGAAGGCACGAGAACAGATACACAGAAGTGTAAGGAAAACTTGTGGATTCGTGGTGGTAGTAAATAGATTCATATCATAGAGTCAATAATAATAATTGATTTAGGTATGTTCTGTTTTGTTATCATTGTTATGTTTGTTTGTTTGTTTGTTTGTTTGTTTGTTTGTTTCTTTTGTAAGTTACCGGTTGTGGACGCGTAATTAAGTCTAAGCTTTCATACGTCTCCCAGTAATCAGTATTTTGATGATGGATTCTAAATAGAAGGCCTTTTCTTTCTGAAATAGTATTTTAACTCTAAACAATTGATATTTTACGGCAAACTTGCACGGGTGCGCAGACACCGATAGTGCGCAGGCATAGGACTAGTGACTATTAGTCAATGGTTATAATATATATGGTATGAATTAGATGTATAACATTGTATGGCATTGTAAATCAATTTCGCTACGAGTTTTAAAAAGAGTCCTACTTTAATTTAATACTTCAAATCTTTAAAGCTGTATTTTAAATCTTAAACTTTAAAAAGTTTAAATTTAAAATATACTTTAAATCTAATTTAAAACAAACCCTATATGAGGCAATGTTCAGTTATCATGGCAACGCTATCGCAGGTGATGATAGCAGATCTAGAGTGTGCAGCTTAGACGGTGAGAATACAGTAAACCCTCACGAACTCGAACACGGGGNGGGGGGGGGGGGGGGGGGGGGGCGAAAGTCAGGGGACCGATATAAGGAAGTCGTCAGCACTCGTTGCGAGAATAATGATTAGAAAAGAACAGAGGGTAGGGCCCGACTCCGAACAATATAAACAGGGTGTGAGCCCGAGGCGATGGTTTGGCGGGAGGTGAAAGAGGAGAGACGACAAGATGGTTATAGCCCCAGAGTTACCTAAACATAACTTCACATCTCTTTTCACAGACAGGGTGTGTTCACCATGTCCGAATTCAAGCGTCCTGTCTTAGCAATGGAGCATCATGCTCAGCCCAGACGTCTAAAACCGAAACAAACCGAATCCAGAAATCAAGTCCCTGTTCACCCGAACAGAGACACAGTAGCCGATTCTGCTGCCTATGCTGCCAAGTATTATAATCGACAAAGAGTCCAAGGAGATAGGAACGTTTCTGTAGCTCAGACTTTATCCGAGACCAGCAGCGAGGTCAGCGGGGAAGAGCCAGGGAGTGGACATCAGTTTGGAGATGACCAAGGGGATTCTGGTTTTCAGTCTGGGGTAGAGTCGCCAATATCTGAACAAGAAGGCACCATATCATCATCAAGGTAAGATTGCCAATAAAATCTGTTTGCTTCTGTAAGCACTCGATTTGGATTGGCTTTACATACTGTTGAGACCTTGCGCATTAACGAGATAATATCATCTTTAATGCACAAACCCCCAATTGTCTCTCGATCATTCTATTTCTTTTTCAGTACGCTTCTGAATCCTGTTCCTTTGTCTTTGTTTGGATGTTTTTCACTTTATTTGTCAGTCCTGATGAAGTATTTCTACTTGATACGTTGATTGCTTTTAATTAATTTATTATATCACTTTCAAAGTATTTTGTGCGTTATCATCGTCGTCATCATCATCGTCATCATCATCATCATCATCATCATCATCATCATTTTCTATTTTATGGAAATGTGTGTTGATTTTCTATTCGAATAACATTTCTGGGTTCTTATACTAGAGACTTTTTGTCGCCTTTCTGAAATAACCATGTATCTGCACTTTCATCCAACGGCTCGATTTCATGCTGAAAATACAAGCACACCTTGAGGTTACAGACCTGTACTAGGATTGAAACCTTTTTTCCTCTATGGGCTATATTAACATTCTGAGCTGCCCCCAGAACCCAAAGTTTTAGCTTTCACCCAGACCCATACCAGACTGATGCTCATTATGTGGCCCAAATTTTTAGACTTACCCAACCCTAGCAAACCCATTGAAATTTTGAGCTTGGTTGCTATTTGTAAACAGAGCATACATTTTTCACCGGTCAATGCCAAACCCCTCCTCTTCCGCCTGAGCACACCCTTGACCTGGCAGTTCCAGCCCAGGGTTAAATAGTGCCTGGTAAAATAAAGTAAAATGGACACAGATTCCCACGATATCAAAATTTCCATCCTGGAGCCCTTATTACTGGAAGCAGGGCATGCCAAAAGAGGGAAAAGGGGAGATGAAATATTCCCCCCTAAGTTGTACGACCCAAAAGTGAAAGTACAATTACAGGCCTGTAACCTTGACTTAAAATCTTAGCGCTGTGCGACAGACAGTTTTGCAGGGGCATTTACTCTGAGTTCGATATTTGCGTAAAACCAGCTTTTGGGAAATAAAACAGTTTTTGTATTCTTCTCGATAAATGTAAAATTTGTTAAAGTTTTTATTAGTTAAAATAGTACTACATTCAGGTGACAATTTCATACCAGTCTGTATAAGGTTGCAGCAGCCAAATTGTAAAAATCTCTTTGAGCCATTTGATAAAAATTTCTCCTCGCACCACAGGAACGTTTCCGAGATGGCCAAGACTAGTCTGCAGGTCTGGTGCCACCAGTGTGATCAAATCATATACTCTTTACGTTGGGGGTCCGTCATTTAGATATATCAAAATTTTAAATTACATAAAAAGGGGTTAAAAATTTGGCCTTTTTTTGCAGATAACAGGCCCGCACAAATGAAATCTGCTGAAGCCATTGGGAAACACTGCCTGTAAAACTAATTTTTTGACAATTTCGAAACTGAATTTCACCATTTTTACGATGTGGTTTCATGTTATATGAATATTTCTACATTTCTATTTTTATACTCTGCAACTATCGACTCTGATAGTCCAGTTTGTTTTTTTTAACCCATTAGGCTCCTGCAACCTTAATTCTGTCTCAATTAATTTATTCTATTTTGACTATACAAAACTAAGCTTGGGGATAACTGGAACCTTTTAATCAGCTCAAACCTAAACACACACACACACACACACACACACACACACACACACACACACACACACACACACACACACACACACACACACAAACCACCACACTGTTGACGAATTGTTTCCATTATCTTAACTCCCTTTAAGATGTTCCTACAGTTCTGCCACTTTACGAGATAGGACCGTCTGTGCCATATAATGTCACACTCTCCTTCTGTAACTTTGTATAGAACATGCACTTTATCTTTCTATCTAAGTTATTTTCTTGCAACTTTTATAGTTTCCTAGGTAGCCAGCCGTATGAGCAACTGGTTTAGCCACAGTATTTTAATTGGCACAACACCTGTTTTTCGTGTGTGCTGTTAAAAAGTGATTGTGACACATAATATTATGGTCGCTTTTCTTTAAAAAAAAAATGGTGTCAAATTTCTTATGTTTCAGTTTCTTTCGCAACAGGTGCAAATTTATGTGAAACAATAATAACCTAAGCACAACTTTTCGTTCTTGGTGTTTCTTAGAAAAGACATTTTACGTTGATATGAAAATAGCATTACTTTGAGTGACTAACGCAGATGTTTTCATTTCTAAGCACATGTAGTAGTAAACCATAGTACAACACGGGTTGGGATAGGGGCGCACGTTTAATCTGTACCTGCAAGTCAAACTCTGTACGTTTTGTGATGGATTGTATTTTGTGTGCATATGTTTATAAATTCTTCAGAAAGAAGTTCGTGAGCTCTAGTGTTGACAACGGTGCTCTGCCCGACATCAACGTGAGGCCAGGTCACGTGGTCAAGCATTTGCGACATTTCCAAAACTCTGTGGACAACGACAACGTCCCTCTTATTGACCGGAAGAAAAAAATTGACAACAGCAACGCCGTAAGCAGAAGCGTGAAGACAGAAAAAGACAAAGAGAACACGCCAGGGTTATACACATCAAACAAGAAAGGAGAGACTTCGAGAATCGAAGTAAGTCCTGATCGCAAAGGAAACAAGACAACAGCAGCAGGTGACACCCGCAGATCCCAGACTGTCGCTCAAAGCAGGGCTGCCGAAAAAATCACAGCTGTTCTAAGAGAAAACAGACCAAACCTTGAAACTTCCCATCCTGCTGGCCCAGCTAAGTCTAAAATTAGAGATGCCTCTCGGGATCGGCGCAGTAAACCTGGTGGAAAACCAGAGTCTCTCTCTCAGAAAGACAAGGGTGTTTGCAAAGATGAAACGACAGTGCAGAGACGCCAAGATGGTGGAGATGAGCCTTGGAGCTGCGATGCTGCTAGGGATGATCTCAAGAACGGGGAGAAAACTCACTGTCCGCACTGTTTGAAGAGGATAGAGTTATGTTCCTTTATCGAGAATGACGTCATTGGCTCGGACAACGTGTGCCCCGTGCGGTTTGGGATGACGAAATGTGAGTTTCATTGTTGTTGTTGTTGTTGTTGTTGTTGTTGTTGTTGTTGTTGTTGTTGTTGTTGCTGTTTATACACCTGCCATTACTATACAACTATATGGTTGCTACTGATGACGGAGATGGTGGTCGTATAATGGTGGTGCTATGCTGATACTGGTTATTCCGATGACTATTGATTCGTTGATGGTGGTGGTGATAATGATGGTGGTGGTAGTGATGTTGATGGCTTGATAAGAATGGTAAGATGACCTTAAAGACGATGATGGTAATGATAATAAAACTGGTACATGACCAGAGGTAGAGAAAGTGCAATGATGAAGCCAGTGGAAAGAACAAAAAAATGATCGTAATTTTTAATTTTTGTTCATGGAGATGGGGGGGGGGNGGGGGGGGGGGGTCATAACAGGCTCTCTTTATTGTTAGAAAGAGGCCTTGGCGTAGGATAGGAGACGTATTGTGCCTTTTAGTAGGCTTGTTGTCTAATGCCAAGAAAAACGATTAAAGTGGTTCAAATGAGTGTCTAGTGAATGGTGAATGCGAAGAATTTCTGACATGAAGCGCAGTGAGGGAGTGGAGGGGTACTGCTTTATCACTGTGATGAGCGGGGTCAGGCGTCCACCTTATCTCATCTTCTATATTAATAAAACGCTTCTGCCAAATTTGTGTCACAGATTTCTTGAGAACTATGTAACGTAAAAATATGCGGTTTTCACCTAAATTAGTAGAAAAGTACACAAAAGGTAACTATACACATCAGTCCTCTTTATTTGTTTTTACCCTTTAAAAAAAAAAGAATGTGTATACTAGCAATGAAATACAATCTCTGATAGATCTTTTCAATCCACCCGATTCGCCAATCGTCCAACTTTTTCACGGAGTCTAATGCATTCGTCTATGGTGCCTTTCGGTGGGCTAGATATTCTTTCGCCGCTGGTGCGTTGCCTGCCTGCCCATTTGTAAAATGGGATGTTTGTCTTGTCTTATATAAAAAGAAATCACGCGCTCAAATTTGTGACATCGAAAACGCAGCGAAGAAGCTATAGAAAACATTAAAAAATTCACGAAATACGTCTTGTTATATACAGTTGTGTCGTTTAAGTGTTTGGCGAGTGTCTGGATCACGGTTCATAATTCAAAATTTAGTGAAAGCATCAATAATTTGTAATGATCTATCCCATTACGTGACATGTAAACGCCGAAGCTGCGTGATTCGTCGGGTGGCTTTCACGATCTGTCTCGCTAGCCGACTCGAATGACTACGTTTCCCCTTTGGCTAGCCCGACTGAGGTATATGCATGGACGGACACATGGACTAGAACGTTTACGGCTGTAACAAAAAAAGAATTAATTTCTTTCCTTCTGGGAGAAATATACCAAGTATTATACGGGATGAAAACTATAAGGTTATTGCACATTCTCTGGGAATGGGCCGGACGGCACGGTACCCCCATAACGCCAACATGGCTTCCACGCCAATGTAAAAGGATAAATCCTCACGATCCTCACTCAAACCGCCCTAATCTGAAGAAATAGACCATAGAACTCTGAATTTGTTCGCATGTTAATTGTTATCCAGAAAATCACCGTGGCGCACCATGTAGCATCTCTGCAAAACGGTGCAGCGCGTCCGTCTGCCAGGAAATAGAACAAATCTGCAGGTCGCCATTCCAGCCAGCAGATTCTGAGAGAGAGCTTCCACGATTAGAATAGATCCTAGAGTTGTTCTCCATGGAGAGCATTCTACAGACCCGAGACTATCCTAGCATTAATGTGCGTGTAGGCAACCGCAGAAAATCATTATCAGGCTCCAAAAAACGACCAAGCCAGTTCCCTGGCTAACCAAATTAACCGGTCCACATTCAATGCTGACTAGATCTAAACTAGACTAAATGTTTTCAGCGCATTTTTAGGTTTTAGTGGAACATCGCGCTCCCCTGAAAAAAACGTCAAGAGGAATAGTCTGAGTATTAGCCTACTTAGGAATATGGTCAAAGCGAGCTGTTGTATACGCGAAAATTATGTTTCAAATTACTTTAATCGTAGTTGGTAGTGGTAGATCTGCATGTAGAATCCACCGTTTTGGCCGGGCAGAGATACATTGTCCCAGCAGCTCTGCAGTTTGGATAAACTGTCCACTGGGTTAAGTATCCTCTGTTACAACATCATGGCTACTGGTGTCGGATAAATCCGGAACGCTTTTGACCCTTTGTGGACAGTCTTTGAGAATCCTTTGTTTTAAGGTTTGAGGTACAGAGAGGATTATGCAATGTCAAAGCGTTGTTTAGGCTTTGCGATAGTGTTTATGAAATCAGAGTGACAGCCATGTCCACACGCTCGGGCAGATCCAAGAAATCGACTCCTGGGAACAGTTCAAATGCCGACCGTAAAAAACCCGAGTCTAGCAGCACATACCATTCATTTCACACGACGGAGAGTATCGAGTCCGACTATGACAGAATGGATAATCGTAATCATGAGCAACTGAATACTAACGAGATGAGCGTGGAAGATCAAGGGGAAGAACCAGCACGATTACTGCTGTCGCCATTGCCAAACAAAAAGAAAATCGATGTGCCACACGATTCCGAGGATATTGAACATTCCTCCGATTCCAATAATCTGGTCGAAATGGTGAGATCGAATGAAGAACTGAGCGAGGAGACGAAAAACGCCCTTTGTGCGTACATTTTTAGAAATGTAATCGGCTATGACTTCTACTTCAGAGGTCCGTTCGGTAGAAACGTCGGTAGGTTGACGTTTTTTTTATTTTATTTTTGAGAATGGATGTCATGTTAAAAACTGGTAGGTTGAGAATTTTTTAAGCGGAGATCCCTGTCAAAAGATCGGTAGTTTGTGATTTTTTTTTTTTTCAGAGTGGATGTTATAAGGCGAACTGAGCGCTCAAACTATGAAAGGTAGCTTTTTTCAAATTCAGTTCAACGATCCCCCTAAGGACCGATTGAATGAATCATTAAAACGGGAGATCGTTGTAAACAGTATGTCCATTTTTTATTTACACATAATTATATCCCCGAGCAATACCTCACAGCCTAGGCCGTAAATGGTTTGTTTCAGTAACAATCAAAACATAAAGCAATAAAGTCAGGCATACTGTGTAGGAGTTTGTACGACAAAAGTGAAGATAACGTAGATAATTCCCCTTCACTCCAGTAATGCGACTCCATACGAATGTAGTGCCATTGGCGGCATTGTTTACTAGACGTGTGACTGGAGTGATGTCGTACTTGACATGAAAAAAAATGGGCGTATCTCGGCGAAGCCCATGAGGATACAATTCCTTTGATATATTCATCTCCTAAAAACAGCTCGCTGAAATAAGAAATGGGCATTTCTAAAAAATAAAAAAAAACACCTAAAAGCATTATCAAAACATGACTATACTATTTCCCGTAAATGGGCTAATTGTTCTTGTTGTTGTTGTTGTTGCTGGTGCTGTTGCTGTTGTTGTTGTTGCTGGTGCTGTTGCTGTTGTTGTTGTTGTTGCTGTTGTTGTTGTTGTTATTGTTGTTGTTGTTGTTGTTGTTGTTGTTGTTGTTGTTGTTGTTGTTGTTGTTGCTGCTGCTGCTGCTGTTGTTTACTGCGCAGAATTTTTAAAACAGACAACAAAAGGTTTGTCTTATTTAAGTCTTCAGCATCCCACCTCTTCTCACCCCCCCCCCCCNNCCCCCCCAACCCCTGCTGATTGTAACAGTCTTTGAAAATCTGATTTCGCTGAGATATTGCGACGTCTAAAATGACTTACTGCCTCGCCGGTTTGGACTGAATGATTTTGTTTGAATCTGAAAATGATTAGATCTGTCTGTAAAATGAAAGGAAGGTTTCAAATCTATACAAGCTGTTGCTGTTGTTTCTTTGAGATGGTCTCGTGAGGGCGCTCTTGTGCAGTAAATGCGAGTTAGCTACAATCTCAAGACAGCTGTGGCCGTATGCATAATCCTTACATTTTGTTGTCGTTGTCGTTGTTGTTGTTGTTGTTGTTGTTGTTGTTGTTGTTGTTGTTGTTGTTGTTGTAATCTGTGTAGTATGTTATTGTCTCCAACAAAAATTCGGTTATCGTTTAGGAGCATTTCAACATCCTGGCAAATAATCGGACGCCCACATTAGACGAGCCCGCTTAATCGCAATATGGGTAATATGAACTTTCCGCTTAAAAACAAAAGTTATTAGATATTAGCACCTCTTGTCAAACGCAATAATATGTTTTCCTTGCTCCCGAGAAGTTGTAATTATGCGGAGTTGATGTATTGAAATATAACACCCGAGTGACGACATGTTTACACATTTGAATGCTCATTCAATGAATGCTCATTCAACGTTTGTGTTTTGCATTAACGTGAGATTTTACAATCACTGCTGGATGATTTATTTCAAGATTTGTTTCCTTTTTTTACAGCATGCTATCAGATTCTGACAATCTAGATGACAATACGGACCAGTGGAAAGAAACTGTGCTATTCTGCCGTTTTATGACAAAAGGACGAAAGCGCCCACATTCGTCATAACACTTTCCTTTAATACACAGATATTTACGACAAAAGGACGAACGTGCCTTTTTGTCGATTTTTTTTTCATATGCACGGGATTTCTATAGTTAAATTTTATGCACAGCGCATTTTACACATGTCTAAGGAAAACTTTTGTGAAAAAAGATAGTAAAAATATCTAACAATTATGGAAGGGCGAGTCCTTAAAGTTTAAAAAACATTTTTGCGATTTTCTCAAAACTTTCCCGATGGCGCTTTGTTCCTTTTGTCATAAAACGGCAGTATAAAAAATAATCCTGCTGTAAAAATATCACTATTCTCCCTCATATGCTAATATCTTTGATTACCGTTGATTGTATAAAGAGTATTTTAATGACTTTTATTGATTTTTCTTCTTCAGTAACATATCTGGACTACATTGCCTCAGGCAGGTAAGTTAACATTTCTGTCCTTTCCCTTTTCTCAGAAAACCGTGTTCTTACGCGAAAACCTGTCCTTATTGCTCCTAACAGACGCGTTTTTGGGTGTTTTCATTTTCCATCATCCAAATTATGAAAATATTCGTCAAAATCTCACCAACCAATGACGTCCTTTGATCGTATTATTATATCCTTGGCTTCATTCATGTCTACAGTACTTTTGTTTACATTTGTTGCCGGAGGCACATTGGTCCAGCTTCCCGCTGACTGCGTGACATATTATCTATATTAATAAAACGCTTCGGCCAAATTTGTGTCACAGATTTCTTGAGAACTACGTAACGTAAAAACATGCGGTTTACATCTAAATTCGTAGAAAAATACACAAAAGGTAACTATACACATCAGTCCTCTTTATTTTTTTTACCCTTTTAAAAAGATCTTTTCAATCCGCCCTATTCGCCAGTCGTCCAACTTTTTCACGGAGTCTAATGTATTCGCCTATGATGCCTTTCGGTGCGCTAGGTGGTGCGTTGCCTGCCTGCCCATTTGTAAAATGGGGTGTTAGTCTTGTTACGGATAAGAACCGTTCCGCGTGTTGTCTGCCGGCTGATCAGTTGACACCAGTGGCCGTATGCATAATCCTTGCGTTAATTAACGTATTGCATTAGTTGCAGTGAACACTACTAATGTTTTGGGAGTTTCCCGTGGTTACCGCAGTGCGTAACACTAACGTATGAACTATGCATACAGCCACAGATCGCAAATATATTCGATTGGCTCTCCACACTGTTGGCGCTGGCATGTGAGATTATCCGAATGTCGCGCCCCACTTAAAAAAAAGTGGAAGAGAGAAATGATTCCACTTGTAGTGTTAAAGGGATTAAGGATTTGTCTGAATCATATCATTGTAATGGCCCTGTAGTCTTGGTGCCCACGGAATCTGATAGTTGCCAATTCTGTGTTTTATGCTGTAATCATCCACGACGCTGTTAAAGTTAAATCACCAGCATCAAACCCTGAATACTCTGCTGATTGCAGATGAACAAAAGCAACAGGCGTACTTCGGAAATCAATCAAGGGAGATAAGATGCTTGAAACTTTGACTCGTCTAGAGTTATGCTCCTTGGGCTACACTCAACCCAGCGCTGAAGTTGAAGCTATCAAATTCGTCTTGGCTTAGGCTCTGCAGACCTTATTCCGTAAGGGATTTGCGATAAAGTTGGCCGGGTCTGCGATACCGGAATGTCTTCCCGTACTGCTCTTAACAACGATTTCCGGATAACGTCTATTAAAAGGCTGTGCCCCAGGACTTTACACAGCATGGCCAGCCTAGTCAAAGGATATGAAAATGTCCTATCTGGACTATTAAGCAATTTTTAATTTTTTTTTTTTATTGATGAAATAGGATAGCGACACAGCTTGCCAGTAAGTTAGGAATGAAATGTTGCATGTTCTCTTAGTTAACATTGACGAAATCTCAGCAACGTGTAAGCCATAATGGAATAAGGGTAATATTTAATTTGCTTATGAGGTCGAGGTCCAAGCTGAACTGTTAAATGTGCCAATATTATGTGCCTCCGAAATAGCAGCTACAAGGTAGTGCCAGTTGTTTTTGCTTTATCATTAAAACAGCATCTGCGCGTTTTCTCACAACGGCAAAAAAAAAAAATGATTTAGGTCATTAAGGAAACACAGTAAGAATATTCCTTGTCCTAAACCATAGCCATTTCACTGTTCTGGTCCTATCAGTTGGCATTTTTGATGCCTCTAGCTGTCTTCTTTTCTTAGCCGAAGAACTTCTCTACCTATTCACTTTATCCGGTGCTGATCAACTTTTCAATATAGCACCCTACCTGATGCCCTCAGAGAAGCTCTAACCCTGTGTGATCCCCTCGATGTCATCCTTTACACTATTTGAGAGCTTGCCCACCATGGGATCTCATACCATCGTAAGAATTACATTAACTCTGCATGTTGAACGCTACGGAGGATGCATTCATCACCAATGCACACATGTAATTTTTACTACTGCAAAAGATCCCATCGTTACTGCGCAAGCTCTTAATTATCCCGAGTTTACTTCCTGCCTTATCTGCGATCTGATTCCGCATGTCCATATTCTGATTTGACCTGATGCACACTGTTCATGCTCTGTCCAGGCCCTTGAAGTGTTTCGAGACCTACATTCGATATCACGTGATGCCCACCTACGCCAATACGCACACAGAGGTCAACTTCAATGCACAGCAGACCACGAAATTCAGAGAGGAANAGGGTTGGTTGGTTGGTCAGACGGTCGGTCGGTCTCAGTTGTTAATTGCTTGGTTGATTGGTTGGTTGGTTGGTGGTTGGTTGGTTGACAGACTGACAGACAGACAGAGAGACTGATTGATTGATTGATTGATTGATTGATTGATTGATTGATTGATTGATTGATTGATTTGCAGGGCGATAATACGAGAGTGTGTCAACGCCTCGGAGGACGACGCTGTCATCTTCACCGGTAGCGGAGCGACCGCTGCCGTCAACAAACTCATCTACGCCTTGAACATCAAACCTACTATGAAGATTGGCCCGGTAAGTCAAGGGTCCAGTGGCCGTATGTATAATCCATACGTTAGTTAGCGTATTGCGTTAACCACCGTGAACACTACTAATGTTTTGGGAGTTTCCCGTGGTTACCGCAGTGCGTTAACTAACGTACGGATTATACATATGGCCACAGTTTTGACAAAATGTTGTCTCGAAATGATAATTATGTCGCTGCATGTGCAAAATGTGCCTGGAAAACACGCCTTATTGATTGGCTTTCCTTGTCGATGGGAGGTAAACATGAATTTACCGTCCACTCTGCTAAAATTCCAAGGTATCGTCCCTTTTTCACGGGTTGTTGACGCCTGAAACTAAAAATGAAAAAGGACTTTTATTGGTCTCGTATGGAAATTGGTTTACAATGTCTTGCAATGTTATACATCTCATTCATAATATAAACACATAGAACAGTACATACCAAACATAATATTACAAATGAAACACATAACAAAGTCATTGCTGGTCGTCGCGGTGCAGCCCCCTGGTCCCATTCAGGTTTTGCGCTTTCTATTCTCAGACTGTGCTTGTCGGGCCGTATGAACACCATTCCAACATTCTACCATGGCGGGAGCTCAAGGCAACGGTAAGTCCCACAATAAGATACCCATGCTGGATAGGATGTAGATGAGCGCTAGCTGGAATGGATGCTGTAGATATGCTAAGGGAAAGGAGAAAGAGGGAGGAAAGGTGTCCACAGCTGAGGAGCCATGGGAAGCTATAATAATGAGAAGAAGGACAAGAGAGAATCACTGACATTTTAGAACTTTGATTTCATATTCACACGAGTGTGATGTGTCCTCTCTGGACATCGGCCGACATTGCTTCGACTATTTGCACGTGATTAGTTTACCCTAGTGTCTACTAACCCACGTGATCTTGTAATCTATCAACTAAACTACGTCATGTCTAGACCGCTACGTCATCAAAACTCCTTAGAACTATATCCAGATTTTCAAAAGAGATTATCCATATCCTAGGTATTATTATAAGATGCGCACCAATAGGCAATAGTTTGCAACTACTTACCGGTACAGTATGTAGTCATTAGGAATGCCCGATTTTTATATATTAAAGAGTGGTGCTTTAAACGCACACTATCTACACTGACAGAGTCTTTAGGCAATACAATTAAGTGCCAGTATCAAAACATGAACGGAGCTGACAAATTCTGAATCTTTACTAATAAGTAGTGTTTTCTCTATTATTATGTTATACACGAGAAAGGGAATCCTCATCAGTGTTTTTGTTTGATGGACTGATCCCAGCGTCGGTAAAGACCGAAGCGCTCATTGCACGACGAAACTTCGCAGGCTTCGGTCTAAACCCTCGGCTGGGATCAGTCCATCTAAAAAAAAAACCACTGACAGGGATTCCCCATGTTGGATGTGCCTGAAACGTTCCATTTAGGAGCGATATTAATTTGATAGCAAAGTTGGTATAGCTGAAGCTAGGAGGCTGGACTTGTGGCTGATATAGGGTTATATCACTCCTTGTTTTTCATTTGCCTACTGGCCTTCCATCCTTTCTTCGAGGCGAGTCTAAAACTCTTGTGCGCAGTCTGCCGCTAGAGATCACGGTCCCCCAGCCATTGCCTTCGCATAATATGTCAAGTCCAATATTGCGTTTTCAGGCGTCTTGGAAGTGAAATTTTTAAACAAATATGTTAGTCCTTGGTTGGCTGTCCCTTTTGCTGCCAAAACTCTGGTTGTTTGTCTTGGATATCCCCACTTGTTATTGTTGTTGTTGTTCTTCTTCTTCTTCTTCTTCTTCTCCTTCTTCTTCGTCTTCTTCTCCTTCTTCTTCTCCTTCTTCTTCTTCTTCTTCTTCTTCTTCTTCTTCTACTACTACTACTGCTACTTCTTTTTCTCTTTCTGCTTCTTATTCTTCTCGTTTGTTTTTTTTAAGTGGGTTAGTTATGGCCATGTGGTGATTGCACATGTTTTGTACATGAGTTATATTGTCTTCAATTTTCCACTGCCACTTGTTTGTTTTCTCTTTTATCTCACCCCAGCCCTGTATAACCTTTCTAATGAACATTTTCTTCAGGTTATCACTATCCGCCAAACATCGGACGGACTTATTGATATGGACATGCTGGAGAGCGAGCTCCAGGTAGGAGATGATGGTCAATGATGACATCATCATCATCATCATCACTATCACCATCATCATCATCATCATGGAAATAATCATCCTCATCATTATCATCATTTTCATCATCTCCATCATATTCATCACTATCACTGATACCATCAGCTCTGTCCAGTTTGTCATACCACCAGACTTCAAGCTAAACAGCCAAAAATTCGCTCTCAGGCCATGGCAAATACTGGATTTTTTTTTCTTTCTTTTGGTCCTGGTTGGCTAATTTAACATCCCATGAAAGAAATACAAAATGTAATAGGGCGGGAGTAATTCGGTCTGACAGCCAGACTACCACATAGAGTATTTTGGCCAGATAGCTAGACAAAACCCAGCAGCATGCTTCTTATCCATCTATAATGATGGCACAATTCATAAACTGGTTGATGTGAAGACTTAGCCTTTCTTCAAATTTCTAGTTAGCGTGATAAGCCACTGACTCAGAAAGCAGACTGCCAATATGAGTGAATTTTAACACAAAACCTTAGAATGAAAGAACCCAGTAGTTGGATAGAGGAGATAACTCGGAAAGTGTTTGTCTCAGTTAAAGAGTAAAATCCGGCCAGAATAGTCAGGAAGAGGTACTCTGGCCGTCCATCCAATAACTTCTCTCCGAACGAAACTTGTGGTCCACCGGCTCCTTCTCGGTCGCCTCCAATGTGACCGGAATACAATCTGGCTAGAATACTCTTTAAAATATTATGTATTCTGGTCGCCCAGCCAATAATTCACTCCGAATGATTTTTCCTTCCCAGAAATGCCGCTGTGGTCCAGAGCGGTTGATCATCGGCTCCTTTTCGGCCGCCTCCAACGTCACGGGAATTCTCACAGACGTCGACAGTCTGGCCATCCTCATGCACAAGTACAAAGGCATCGCCATCTTCGATTACGCTTGCGCGGCACCGTATGTCGAGATAGACATGAACCCCACAGGTAAAGGGTGAGTCACAGCTTTTCTATGATTACCTCTCCTTTTGTGAGACACTTTTATGTTCACGGTTCCCTCCCTTCTTTAGGAGGTTTTTTGTTTTTTTTTAAAGTTAGTCTTTTTGTACGTGAAGTTTTTCAGTTATCCCCTTTGGTGAGCTCCTATTTTAATGGTTACGTCCCTTTGTGAAGCTGGGCTTTTTCAGGCTTACCTCCTCTTGTTTGTAAACATCTGCAGGTGTAATCCCTCTTGGAAGATCACCTTTTTCTAATACTTCCTATCGATATATTGCGTGCTCACTTTTTCGATGTTTACCTGTGAATGTGACTGGCTTTCTATGTTTATCAGTCATTCTAAGTTACCATTTAAATCCACTCTTGACCGCTCATATATTTTATCCTATCCACGCTGATATATAATAATAATAATAATAATACATAGCATTTATGTAGCACTCATCCCTGTAGATACAGGCTCTGAGCGCTTTACATAGAGAAGTAAATACTGAAATATATCTCAGTGCAAGTGACGTTTGTCACAAGACTTGCATTGGCGCCGTAGAACGGCTTTCATCATGTTTTAAAAATGCTGTTATCTGCAAAATTCTGTGTTAAAATCGTACCAAGCGAGTGAATAAATATCATAATTATCTGAAGTTTTGGCATCAGTTGTGATGTCAAAAAAACAAGCTCGTCATGAAACCTTCGTAAATTACTTCATTGTATCTTGTACCCTCCACAGGCCCCTCGCCTACAAAGACGCCATTTTTCTTTCACCGCACAAGTTCATTGGAGGGCCACAAACGCCAGGTATGTCCAGTGTGGCTGGCATCTTGTTGGTCGGAGTGTTACTTGCTTCCCTGTGGAGTGTTGGCGTGTGTGTGTGTGTGTGTGTATGTATGTATGTATGTGTGTTTGTGTGTGTGTGTATGTGTGTGTGTGTGTGTGTGTGTGTGTGTGTGTGTCTGTCTGTCTGTCTGTCTGTCTGTCTGTCTGTCTGTCTGTCTGTCTGTCTGTCTGTCTGTCTGTCTGTCCAGCCCACAAACCTCGACTTGGCAGTCTTTAGTTTATCAGAACTACTCACACGCCACACGAAATCATGCCGTCTCCAGTTTAGAATCTATAGGTAAATCCTGCGTCGATTTTCTTATCACTGACTGTATTGATATTATTGTAATGTTTTTCTCTTTCAAGGTGTCTTGATTGCCAAGCGTTGGATGTTCAGGAACGAAGTGCCTCATGGAGTTGGAGGAGGCACCGTCAGTTTTGTAAGTCTGTAGTAGTCACAGCATTCTCGAATGATTTTAACTTGATTTTAACTGCTTAGTCCGAAGTGTTCTTGAAGCTCGCTGACCATCATAAAATAATATGATTTTTTTTTTTTTATAGTATATTATGCTGCGCACCATAGCTGTCGTTAAAAGATCTTTCAGATTGTTGGAGGCCTTCCAAATATCGCCACAATTCTTCATCTCTGGCTACAGTTTAAAAAGAAAATGGTGGTTGGTTGAGGGGTAGAGGGCAGACATAATTTCTGTAAGTTTCTATTTTGCACACACATTTCCTGTTTGGAACAGTTATGCATTTGCTATTAAAATATTTTTTTTCTT
>JAWQUT010000147.1:110758-137130 GCA_033807755.1 Ellobium chinense | reverse complement strand
CGTAGCGTCCTACTCGTGATAGTATTTACATCACCGAAGACAGAGGCAGTGTGGGTCAGAACTGCTGCTCGCTAGTCCAGGACCATTCAAAGCTGTGAATGCTAAAAACAGAAATAAATTCATCTAGCAATGTTTGAAGTATTCAGTGGTTTATCGGTCTATATCTAGATTTACCAACCACACGTATACTTGTGCGAGGTCTAAATCACAGGTGTGACGAAAGATTTTTGAGGGTGACTTATTATAATAATTACGATAACGAGGACGATGATAAAACTTGTCCCAGTGTGACCAAATCTTATCTTATCATCCCACAGGTTCGTCGTACTGCCCACAAGTACCTGGCCGAGGTGGAGCACCGAGAGGAGGGCGGGACCCCGGCTATAACGGAGTCCATTCGGGCCGGACTGGTCTTTAAGCTGAAGGCTTCCTTTACACCCAAGTTCATTTTGAGACGGGAAGAGGAAATGTACAGGTATCGTAAGCCGAAGATGTATAAGGAGATGGTATATTTCTCTCTTCGCTTTTAATCCAAGCGACAGGCCAGCAGACGACCAACAACATCATTCAACATCAATCGTGTTTTGCGGGTAGTAGCTCCCGAGGTGCAAAGATGGACAGCTTGGTGCATAGCTATGTATAGCCCCTTACTTCGTCCCCATTTTGCAACGGTGACTTAAAATCTCGGATCAGAAACACGCAGGTTACTATCTTTCGATTAAGGACTGGACACTGCAGACTCAGTTAGCACCTACATAAAATAAGCATAAGCAGCTCGGCTCTCTGCCAATGCCTGCAGACAGACCAAACACCACAAAATGATTTGCAGGACTGCCCTTTCCTGACAGAACAAAGAGAATGGTTATGACCATTGCTAGATGACTATGAGCTAAGACCTGCAACTGTAACTGACAACTCAGGTCATGTCCATAGCGGTCTGTTAGCATGACCAAGAAATGTTAACGGAGAAGAAGAAGAAGAAGAAGAAGATGATGATGATGATGATGATGATGATGATGATGATGATGATAATGATCATCATCATTATTTACTCATTATTTTTATGTTCCCTACTGAAGGACAAAGATCCGAAAATTTGGAACGTTTATTAAATTTTTTATGCCACAGTTTTGAGAGTTTTCTTTTATATTATAATAATTATATTTTCGAAAATGATGATGATGATGATGATGATGATGATGATGGCAATGAATCACGCTTCGAGTAGTCGGAATCAGATCCGTTCGTAACTTTTCAGGTTGGCCGTGAAAGCGTGGTCGGATATCCCTGGCCTTCTCCTGTTGGGCAATCTGCGCGTGAAGCGGCTACCCATCTTCTCCATGCTGTTCATGAACAAAGAGACCGGAAGGTTGATCCATCACGACTTCATCGCCACCATCCTGAACGATGTCTTTGGCATCCAGGTGCGCAGCGGCTGTGCTTGCGCCGGACCTTACGGCATGGTGAGTTCACCGGTGCTGTTTCCATTTCACAACTTCTGCCATCCTCGGCCACGATGGAATCATTTTGATCCATATCATATCAGTGATTAAAATATAAACACTACAACAAGCTGCCGGATATGATGGAGAAATTTCCTATCACTTGTGGAGAGGGGAAGGAGGAGGCAGGGTGAAGGGTATGGGCACACTGTTGTTTTGTGGGCTGTTCAAACAGCAGAAGGAAGATATTTTTAAAGGCCAATGCATAGGTGTCCAAAGCATTTTAAACCTCCCAAATATTGTCGTCTACCCACAATTGTTTTTCCTTCATAATCTACCTCATACACGAAAAAACGCAACGAAGGTGGAAGGCCACCATCAGTAGGAAAGGCTCTCCAAAGATAGATAATATGGTGTGCAGCACAGAGTATGTATCGAAATATATTCTGTGGTGAGCATCGAACGGCAGGGTCATTTCCTCTTTGGTGGTTGCAGGGAAAGGCAGAATTGAAGCAAACTTCAGAAAAAGCAGAATTATTGTCCAACCTTCGATAAGAAGACAGGAAACAAAAAGGAGAAAAAAATGGTGCGGGATGTTCTTTTGAAAGTTGACATGTTTGGAAGGAGGAAGGGAGCGGGTGGCGGTGGTGGCTGGCGGCAGGAAGGGTAATTTGGAGGTCTAGTGTGTCTAACACCGACTTGTGAGAAGTTATGGTTGGAGTGAGTGAGTGAGTGAGTGAGTGAGTGAGTGAGTGAGTGAGTGAAGTGAGTGAGTGAGTGAGTGAGTGAGTGAGTGAGTGAGTGAGTGAGTGAGTGAGTGACTCCTGTCTAGTTTTTTGATTGATTGATTGATTGATTGATTGATTCATTCATTCATTCATTCATTCATTCATTCATTCATTCATTCATTCATACACACAGGACCTAATGGGCATGACGGAGAAGACAGCAGCTCGACTGGAGAAAATGATCACCGGAAGCCTAGCAGAGACCCACGGCACGGACCCCAAGAAAGGTCCCAGTGTCTTTCGGGCCAGCAAGTCAGAGGGGACGGTGGGCGAGGACTCAGTTCAAAGTTCACAGGTCAAGGATGTGATTGACAGGCCATGTCACACGAACGTGAGCAATGTCATATTCAAGTGAGTAGGAAGTAGGCCAGGACAAAAAGTTAGTAATAGATTATCCCCGGGACCCGAAAGACGGCTTGACTATCCGGACTCGAAATTAGTTTTGAAGAACCCGGGTTTTGTAATCGTCGTTTACTCATGGGGGAAGACGCTGGTAAAGTAATCATGCCTTATCAGGCGTGAAGCAACAGAGTACGTAAAGTGTGTCATCTACTTATGGGACAAGTAAAAGCAGCTGGAGGATCTGGTTAAAAAGTACTAATTTACACGGGTATTCATGAGATTGAAGTCTACCTTAATCATGAAATTTTTANATACATATCTCAATAACTTTATTGAACATGCTGTTTAGATTACAATCACGAATCCATCCGCGAGAGTACAGCGCGTTACAATATAACATTGCCAGCTTTCACCTTTCGATGGACATTCGCCTGCGCCAGATCCGAAACGAACCGATTATGGCGCTTATACTGAGATAGCTACACAGTCTTTTGGCTTCTCTGTTCGTTAACCCAAGGAGTTTTAGCCCAGTCACTGTTTTTTTGTGTACTGTTCCCAGGGATCCTATGGTTAACACAATGATTTTGCAGTTGTATCCCTTGTCATTACATACATACATACATACATACATACATACATACATACATACATACATACATACATACATACATATTACACATACACGTTTATTACACATACACGAGAAAGTAAGTAAGAAATCTGGAACCTTAACATCTGTGCTCCATCCTCAGACCTGGCTTTGTGCGACTGAGTTTTCCCTACTTCATGTCAGAGAGCTGTTTCCACTTTGTGATTAAGGCCATAATGTTGACTGCTCTGGAGGGCTGGACACTACTGCCACTGGTGACTAAGATGGTGTTATTGTTGTTGTTGTTGTCGCTGTTGTTGTTGTTGTTGTTGTTGTTGTTGTTAATGTTGTTGTTGTTGTTGTTGTTGTTGTTGTTGTTGTTGTTGTTGTTGTTGTTGATGTGGTAGTACTGTTGTAGTTTCTGTGGTGGTGGTAGTAGTAGTGATGGTAGTAATAGTAATAGTAGTAACAGTAGTAGTAGTCGTAGTAGTAGCAGTAGTAGTAATAGTAGTAGAAGTAGCTGCTATATGTCAGAGAGCTGTTTCAACTTTGTGCTTAAGCCCTTGGTGATGATGGATGGATGGATGGATGGATGGATGGATGGATGGATGGATGGACGGGTCTCATAAATTAGCTTAATGTTTCGACTGTATCTTGAGCTATAACACTTATGTTGTCCAGTGCTCTATCCCCTGCCTCCTTCCCACCCCCTCCCATCCCACATTGGAGGGTTTTCTTCACAGTGCCAGTATTATATTCATTGCCTTGCTCTTATTATGTAATTTCGACTTAAATAATACAAATAATACGTTTCTACATCACAGTATGATTTCGACAGAACGACCGGAAGATGGTGGTTCCGAAAGGATGTGGTAAGCATTATGAATCTGAGGAGTAAAGCTTCTTTTCATTGAGTCTCTCATTTTTTTGGAAAGAAATGAAACCATATTCATTTCCAGATGGCCTAGTCTTTACCTGTCTCGATGCTATATAAAGTGGCAAAGGAAGAAAAGATTTGTCTGCCTTATGCTGTTAGTAACAGTGTAACAGTGTTACAGCTTTGCAATTGGTTAAATAAACTAAGGTATAGCAGCCTGAATTGGAACGATTGAGAACTTAAGTAAAATTAATGTTAACCTGAAGATTTGATTGTATGTATAATGTAAAGTCCAGCAAAGTGTATATTATATAATGCAATAAAGCCCAGGAAACTATCAGAAGATTTGCCTCAGTCTATAATGTTACAAGCAAACTAAGTGAATGTTTGCCCGTATCTATTAAGTAATGCCCAGTAAAGATGAAGCTTTCCATGTTTTATAATTAAACTACTGTATGTAACCCCCAGCATGCCCCGTGATAGTTTGCTCATATCTCTAGTGTTACTGACAAACTAAGGAGAGGACTGCCTATATTCTGTTAGTAACGCCTAGCAAACTCAGTGAAAGTTTGCCTGAATCTTTAATGTTACACGTACACCACATGAAGAGATGTCTATATCTATAACATCTTTATATAATATCCAGTAAACTAAGTGAAGGTTTGTTCGGATATCTAATATTATTAGCGATCTTTATATGAGAGTTTCCCTGTATCCATAATGGAACTATGTAACGCCCAGTGAACTCGGCGAACATTTCCCAGTATCTGTACTGTTACAAGAAAATTAGAGGAAATGTTCCCCCTAACTATCTATAATGTCTTCAGGAGTTCCACCACAAGAAGAGCCTCCATGACGTGACTTTCAGAGAGGGCCGGTTCAAACTGAGGAAGCCACCCAAGACCCCTGTGCCTGAGAGCGATTTTACAGCGACCAAAACGGAGACCAGTTCCCCAACTTCGGCTTTTTCCACGCTACACAGCAGCTTCGCGGGCTTCGACTACGATGTAAGTTCTAAAGAACCTCACCTCAAATTGCAAGGAAAAAGTCCATTGTTTATTTATCTTACAGCCAATCAAAATGAAGCCTCTGCCGGGATTTTCTCAGATCTAGAATGTCTAGCATGGATATGTTAAGGATTTGGGAGTGAGAAGGCAGCTTTAGAGGGTAGATCTGATTACTGAGCCACGTGATTGTAGGAGGTATACCGTAAACTCCAAATTCCTTATCACAACCATGCAACAGGTTACAGGCAAATAATTATATTTTTCCTTTTATATTATTGAATAATCAGATGTAGGTAGAGAACTTACATTCTTGGTTAGAGTAATTTCGGTTTTTATTTCTGTCCGTGTTTCTTTCTCTCTCTCTCTCTCTCTCTCTCTCTCTCTCTCTCTCTCTCTCTCTCTCTCATTCATTCTCTCTCTCTTTCTTTCTTTCTTTCTTTCTCTGTCCTTTCTTTCTTTTTCTCTCACTTTCCTTCTCTCTCTCTCTCTCTCTCTCTCTCTCTCTACATCTCTTTCTTTCTTTTTTTATCCTTTTCTTTTTCTCTTTCTCTGAACAGTATTGCTTAAAATATTTACGTTGTATGTTTGAACGATACAAGAGTATCAGCATGCCAAAAGAGATACACTGCACTGTTCAAAATTTTCTTTCTCGCAGGAAATTTTAGAAAGAGCACAACACATATTCGAGGAGGCTCGCGAGGTAAGTGTCTGTGTCTATATTCTAGGAAATTTTCAACGCTTCCCTGTTGGAAGCTGTAGCCAAGAGAAGCATTCTTTACAAGAATATTAAACGTTTATGGACGATAATTTCTCATAGCTGAATCTTACGTTTAATGACAATGCTGATATTAGTAATTCCCTCCATTCACCAGAATATATACTACATGTGATTTTTGTTTTCTTTCTTTCTTTCTTTCTTTCTTTCTCTCTTTCTTTCTTTCTTTCTTTCTTTCCTTCTTTCTTTCTTTACTCTCTTCACATCTTTCTTCTTTCTTACTTTTGTTCTTTCATTATTATGAATTTTGATTTATGCCATGTATTATCGAGAATATTGGCTACTAGCCCAAATAAAGCTTTGAACTTGAACTTGAACTTGAACTTGTTAACGTCAGACCTGCACAAAACTATGACGGAATTCTATAATACTGGACAGCCATTCCAAAATGGCCGCCCAGATTTTTGTTCAGAGCTTGCCGAGGCTGTAAGAAATACTCTTTTCATTTGATATTTTTTAGACGAAGGAAACGAGAGGAAAAGCGGATATAACGACTGAATAACCTCCTGTGTATTTGTTGAAGTTCTCATTTTCACTTCTCTTTTCCTCGTTCAGTCAAATCAGTTTAACATCCCAGACCAAACAAAAGACTACACGGACGATGCCGAACAACTTCGCTGGTTTATGTTACCGAGTGAAGCCTCCAACATTCTCAACAACAAACCGGTGAGTCTGTCGAGGGCATTCTACTTCAACATTCTTTTTTTTTGAAGAATGCGTATTTTTTGTGACCAATTTAAAAATCTTACCATCCTCATCTCCCTTTAATATCGTATTGTCATCATTATCACCATTGTGAAATAGAAGAGCATCATCATCGTTAAGCCATCAACCCATGCGTGTCTTCTGGTTTTATGCCTTCACATTCATTGGTTTCCCATTTCTAACACTTTGTCATCATATTACTTTTGTTCGGCATAACTGTAATTCCCCCCATGGCACTATCCAGTTACTCTCTCATTCTGTGACTAGTTGAGGGCTAGGAGCAGGCTTAAAAAAGAGAAAATATCCATATGATAGTTTCTTAATGGTGATAAATGAGAGCTTGCGCAATAACGTTGGAATCTTTCACTATCGTTAAAGAATTACATCAGTTCATCGGTGCTGAAAACACCGTTAGTAGTATTCAACGTGAAGAGTTAATGGAATTTTTACTATGGTATGGGATCCCATCGTTAATGCGCAAGCTCTCACATATCAGGGATCAGTCCCAAGGATGCTATTTTATTTTTGTCCTCGCCCTGCCCTTTACCTTGTCTCAAGCGCATGGTTTGAAAACCTATGGATAGTGCCAGCCCCCATCCCGTAAAGTAGCACGGAATAACTTATAAACTCATGGGCCGGAATAACACTTCTCAAAACAGAAAACAGACCGGAAACAGACTTTTGGAGAATATCCACTCTTTAGAGCTCTTTTACTGGCTCAGGCAAGGCACGATATCCTGCTACAAAAACTTGTGCATCTTAGTAGCGCGTGGACCGGAGCTGGGTACCTGATATTTTCCATTTTTTGGAATCCCTGTAGCCTCACTCGAGAAATCTTATATGAAACCTAAGCAGCTTCTGGAGTACCCTCTACTCTATTGTTCGCGCTAGCAACATTCTCAATAGTTGTAGCTGGACATGAACGAATAAACGAGTTTCAAGAGAGATTCAGTAGCGACCGCTATGTTTTAATAGTATCATCGAAAGTATCACCTGTTTGTTTATAATTAGACCTGCCTCTATTTTTTTCTGAAATAGTAAGGCTATTGATACATTTTTTTTTGTTTATTTGTCAGTCACCACGCCGGACTACATTATTGAAATCATCTTTCGATCTTTTTTTTTTTCCTTTGAAATTATAAACAGGAACAAACGAGTTGACAGAACAAAGTCTTTGTAGTTTGTCAAAACATCATGCAGGAATAGAAACTGACGAGACGAGGCCAAAAAAAAAAAACATATGAGAAACTGACGAGACGAACTTTCTATCTATTGCTACGATCTGCGGGAATCTAACTAATTATAGACACATCGTGCAAACTGGTGACTTGCAAACACTGGCCACTATACGTTAGATATACTTGGCTTATGCTCCGGAGGTATTAGCAGTGGTCCATGCGTTTATAGGTTATTCCGGAAGCTGCCCTTTTTAAAGTTATTCTTGATGTGGCCAGTTTGAAACGAGAACATTTCAGAAGACGTGTGCCTGACGTTGACTTCGGATAAAAGTCAGCACAAGTTTCAGGATTGCGAATCCCGGATTCCGGTTTTTGCCATTGATTAGTGAAAAGAAAGAACGTGTAATTCTCGGACGTGTACTACAAAAGCGAGCGACAAAGTACAAGATGAAATTTAAAAAATGCTTGTACAGTTTGCATGTACAATTTCATTTTGTAACGGTTTTGCTAAAATTCGCATCACTAATCTTTAAAAAAAATAATAATAATGTTGAACAATTCTCAAAGAAAAAAATTGTTTTCGAAAAGATCAATAACAGGGACCAACTGATCGTGACGTGCTACCCCTTTAGCTTCAAAAAATGTGAAGATAGAGAAAAAAGGGGAGACAGAAAGGAAGAATGGTGGGGAGGCTCCGTCCATCTGTGCGTTCGCAAAACTATTTTATTTTATTCTTAATTTGTCCTGTTGTTGACATAAATTGCTTTATCTGCCTTTCTTCCGGTTAATGGATGCTTACTTTTACCCGATGCCAAACACGTTATGACTACTCATGACCTCGGGTAGAGCCGAGTACTCACGGGCCCCGATTCCGCTCTCCGCACGGGCTTAAATTCCAGACGTGCTGTTCGTTTCTGGCCACCTCAGGATGACAAATACAATAAGAGTTCGTCTCGGTCCAGGTTCTTATAAGTCATTCCTGCTACCCCCTCCAGGTCGAAAAGCGAACGGATACCAAAACCTTCCCCATCAAACCAGGCAGGGCCCAACATGTCCTGCATAAGTCCAGAGACCCACGCTACAGATGGTGTTTCTTTTTTTGCACCTTGTTCTGGTTGCTGAACATCATCATTGCCCTCGTTCTCCTGCTCATTTTCCTTCACGAAGACATTAGGTTCCATTCGTACAATGATAATCACACGTCGGATTATTCTGAAGATGGTTTGGATCAAGATGCAGCTAATTATCATCAATACAAAGCAAACGCGACCAACCAGACTGTTCAGGAGGCAAATTAGAATGAATGTGGAGACCTGAATCTGGAGCAATCGCAAACAACATGATTGTTTAAGTGAGAAAATAAATTTGAATGTGGAGACTGCATATGGAAGCAAAGACACTAACGAGAGAAAGTTAGGATAAGTAAGGAGATTTGATGTGGGGCAAAATAGAAAGTGCTTTCGTTTCATGCAGATAGAGCGCAGCTTTTTGTTGTTTTTTTTCTGTTTTCTTTTGGTTTCTTTGGGTTTTGTTTTTTTTGGGGGGGGGGAGGTGAGGAAGAGAGCTGCGAAAATTTCTGCTGTGTGAAACTGCAGCATTTGAGCAGCTCTTGCAATTACCTGCATTTAGACTCAATTTTGTATTAGTTTTGAAGTTCCAATGTTGAAGTTGGAATACTGCCGAACATATTTTTTATTAATCTTTTTTTGCTCTAAGTTCATTGCACATCACCTTTAACACAAATATTATTTTTTTAAAAAGAGGGAAAAATCAGCACTACGACCTTTTTATAAGGTGACTTGTATTTATCAATATATTTGGTTTGCTTTGTTACAACTAAGTCTGGGTAGTTATCCTGTGTGCAGCTACTTTGTCTTTGTCTTGTTATTTTGTTAAAACTGTTAAGAAATTCCAGTGACTATTACAAACGATGACGTGATATAAGCACTGCGCAGAGCAAGTTACATGATGTCAATTAACATCACTGTGCTCGGGAGATGAGAAAAGTGGCATCTAAATCGGAGCGAAATCTTAGCCTACGATAAAGAGTATAGAGAGTGGTGCTCGGGAGATGAGAAAAGTGGGATCTAAACAGAAGCGAAATCTTAGTGAACGATGAAGAGTAGAGAGGAGATAAGAACAGAAATTCAACATTAATCGAAATTATGTCCCTTGATCATGACTGAGGTTCAGACTAAACATTCCGTTGATCAAGATGATGCCGTTGGTGGGAGGGGGTCATCCATCTATTGTCAGTGTGGGTGAATTAACTACGCCTTGTCACAGTGTAACATATTCATGTATGCCGGATCAAACAGGGATGACCGCAGATAGGCCTATCCTCTGTCAAAGGAGATACGCCCGTAGGAAAGGAAAGGAAGAAAAACTTGCCGCGGCTAGTAAGACCGGGATATTAGGCTGAAATAAAAGAGTTGTTACAGCCCGGGATGCTAACTGGGTTACCTTAAAGACAATTTATTCGGTTTTACAGATAGAACGGAATTTTAAATGACATGGGATAGTAAGCTATAATTGGGGAATAGGTGTATCTACATTCTAAGCACCAGCATTTTCATGATCTGAATTGTTATTATTAATAATCTTCAACATCCTAAATATTTTCGTCATTGTCAGTTTCTGTATGTAATCATCTTCGTTATGATAAATACCACTCATATGATTATCATCTTCATCTCATTATGGCTGAATACATGTAGCCTACCCAACTTGTAGTCATCGTTTCTGTACTGTCGTTATTAATATCTGTAGTGGCACTTTTTCGTTATTGTTATTTCTCGTCACTACGACAGCTGATAATGTATTCGGTACATTACTAGAATATCTATATATGTGTGGCCGCATGGAAAAACCCGTCGGATCTCGCAATGGGTAATTTTGAGTTAGGGCCTTGAAAAGCCGAATTTCGACTTCCTGGTTGAGATTTCTGCGGAATCAGATAGTCTATTCATTTATCTTTCATTTCATGTAAATTTTACTAATGAAAATGAAGTCTGAATGTTGTTGTTTTTTTTTTAATGCTTTATTGAAGCTCCCAAAAAGACTTTAATCTCGATTTTCTTAAAATCTATACATGGCAATGGTAAGTTTATAAATTCGTCCATAACTTTGGAACTAACAAAGATATCGACCTCAAATAAAGTGCAAAATGTTCAGAAATAAACGAGAATTAATATTTTATCAGTAACTGGAGTTTTATATCTGGAAAGATGTGAAGGGTTTTTTCATGCGTCCACACATATTATCGGTACCGTTATGCAAAATAATACATTCCTGCCCTTTACGGTATCGTCCTGACTACCACATATAGTTAAGTACTTGAAGCCCACTCAGCTTCCTTTAGTCCGTCATTGCTTGTATTGTCATTGTCATTAACACGGTTCATCTTTATTATTTTCTCATTATTAGTACCTATCTGTATATTATCCATACCTTTCTAATGAATATCATATTATTGTGTATTATTATTATCATGTTGATCACCATACCCAGGTCAAATACGTGGAACCCACCCAACTCCCCTTCCTGCCCCAACCGCTGGAGCAGCGACTCCTTGACCAGCAGAGCAGTAAAAGCAAGTCCAGCGAAGACTCCTCTAGCCGGGATCATTCCACGGAAGATTTCACCCTGTCTCGGTACTCCTGCTCGTGCTGTTGCTGTTGCTGCTCCTCCATTGAAGATCTAGACCAAGAAGAGCTCACATAGGAGGAAAACGAAATCTTACGTTGGTTTGTAGCTGTCACTCATGCATAGATACCGGGTAATCAGAATGAGATGCCGTGCAATCACAAGATATCGTAAGTCGAATAAAAGACGGGACGCACATGAGGTCTTCTGTCACAACATTTAAACCGTCTTGTGGAAGCTTCGCGGTAAAAAGAGTTGGACATGAACGGGTAAGTTGGCGGTTCTTGCATGAGCCACCAGTGTTAAAGACACACATTCAAACTTGATCCACTTATTCGCTTACTGCTTCAGTTTACACATTCGTGTATATGCACAATTACATGAAAATATCCGATGTTTTAGTTCTAAAGAACATCTTTTTTCCCTATGCCTCTGGAGTTTTCAACCGTACTGATCTGCTCAGAGCCATTGATTGGGCATGTGTCCTCGTTGTGACCTGCAATCAATCAGGTTCGTTGCTTATTATTGATTGGCTTACAGTGATTGGCTGCCGAATCGTATAGTAAGAAATATGGTGGCCAGCAGCCAATCAGCTGTTTGCGTCTTGCTGCTTGGCCAACAGCGATTGGCTGCTGACTCCTGTAGTGAGAAGCACGACAGCTAGCAGCCAATCGTCTTGCTTGCAACATGCAACTAGTCCTGCAGCGCTTGGTTGTTAATCTGTGTGATCTTGTAGCTTCCTAAAATGACACTTGCTCGAATGGAGGTTATCTGAGATCCCAGAGGCAACATTAACAAGACAGAAGAAGCCTTTTTTCATTAGTCCAGAACTGCATATTTCGTTAATTGATGACGGCAAAGCAAATCATGAGGTACCAAGACATTACACTCACGAAATTTTACATTCTGTATAGAAAATGTTGACGATAAAAGAGTGAACATCAGTGTTGTGTGCTATACCTTTTACACACTTTAGATATAAAAGGTTTTGCTCATTTTGAGTGCGTAGCCTGTGCATATCAATCAGAATGAGTATGATTTGATCGCCCCAGGTCTAAGCAAGGCTTGAGCATGGCTGGTATTAACAACTCAATGTTTTTCTTTCCTTCGTCCGTTGTACATATTAAAATGTAATACTGTATATTTATGCTGTACTGTGATATAGATTCTGTACTGTGTACATCATTTGCATAATGTTGGTTCTTAAGTTCTTTCCGTGTCGGTGCGACCTTTTTTTTTTTTTTGTGAGACCACAGAAGACTCTAATCTTTTTGATGCACGTGACTCTCTAAAAGTTTAGAGCAACCCTTGGCTGGGCAGTTCCAGCAAAATGCCACATCAAGTGCGCTAATTTCTGAAAAGCTCAGACATTCAGCAGTCAGTTTCAGTTAGACTAATTTAAAAAATGTTAAAGAATAGATTAATGCCTGTAAGAAATAAGTAAAACTAATTGCTGTAAAGTCAACGTTTTTTGTTTTTTTTTAATTAGCCTAATGACACGGCTTTCTGCTGGAATTGCCCAACTCTGAGATGTCATGTAACATTCTTACCATTATGTAGATAAGTAACGACACCCATTCTTCGAATGGGCTTGCATGCCTGAGCAGCGAATTTCTGGTAGATCTAGATTCATGGGACATAGTTCTAGCCCACATAAGACAGATAATAAAGCGTGAAGCGACCTTTGACCCGTGAACTGGTGTGATAATGCTACCCTCTGCAGTGAAGACAACGGAAGTTAATTTGTTCTGAGGTTTGGAAAAACATCGAATAAATGTTGCTTTTTTCGATAATTTTGACAATTTCGATGCTTCCAATGTGTACGGTACTTCCGGCACGTTCGATATTCCCGATTTGAATAGAAGTAGCCTTTGTTTTCTTCTGGGATTCCAAACAGACAATGTCATGTTGAAAATAGGCTAGGAAGCCCAATATTTGAAACGTGAGAGATGTCATCAGTTTTCAGACAATTCTTTTAGACTGCAGATGTATTTTGACAAAACCTGGCCTCTCACGCAGGTAGAAACGATTCTTAAAGTAAAAGCGTATTTCTTTTTTTTTTTTTTCATAACTAATTTAGTCTCCTTTCACTTATCTAGTAGGATTTGCGATAGAAAGAGCGGCATGCGTTTTAAACACTGTCTGCCATTTTCGAGAAATAACGAAAAGTGAAAGAGAAGCGCTCTGAACAATATTTTTGTAGGTGTCAATCTCACTCGGATTTCTACAACAGAAGACCAAATAGGAAAGATCAGGGACAGAAAAAAAGAACTACAATGCCTCCTGTAGTTTCCATCTCGAAGTTGTTAAAACTGCCGTGATAATGTTAGAGCGTGACAACAGAGTCTTTCTTTGAATCTTTCAAGACGTTTTGGTTTTCACTATAATTCATTATGCACACTGACAGTATTTGTTTCATCATGTTCCGTATATTTATCACACTTGGATCATTACGATGCTGTTTTGAGGAGTATGAAATAATACAAGCTGTTTTCGTGTACTGTATGCACATTTTTTCCCATTTTTTTTTCCATGTACCTCAGATGTACCTATAAAATTGTCATCATAAATCAAATAAATGTGACACGAATTTTGAAACGTTTACTTCTTATGCCACAATAAATGTTTACAGTCATCACCATGTCTTGTCTTCATTTTTACTACCTCAAACTGAAGTGAGGTTAAAGGTCAGTCTGTCCATCTACTGAAAAAGTGTAAAGACGCCAATTCAGGTCAAATTTATATTTTGCACCAGTGACGAATGAGTCATTTTCGTCATGCGAGTAGAAGGATAACTCTCTATCCGTGCTCTGGGCAAAAAGACTTTCTGACCTTTTTCCACTATTTGGCTTTGTAAATCTGAGAACTACTTATGAACAAGCCATCAGCTGCACAGGGTTGTGCTTGGAAATGAATATGATCCATGATATAAAAAAATACATTTTTAGCACTTTCAAAGTAATGCCATTTAAATTGTAACATCAGCAATGATTTTAAAATTAACAAAGACAAAGAACAAAATATCCCATAGGCAGGTTACCTAAACCAGCCGGCGGTCGCAATAATTAATGCTTTTCACACATATTAAATTCGAAGGGTTGATTTGTCTGTCTTCCATCAGATGTGAGGTGTGAAATGTCTCATGATGAGGCTAAGTGCCTGTGGGAAACTTGGGGTTGAATTTCCCTTCATGAAATGTTGAAACAGATCTATTATTAATGTTGAAACTGAAAGTTGCAATGAGGTTGGAGTGAAAAAAGGGCATGTATACCTGAATGTATATCTGGGGCGCCACCTAATGGGTTCAAGGGAGTTATATTTCAGGAAAATGATCCATTGATGAACAGAACACACAACACGAATGTTGTTAGCTCCTCTGTAAAATTACGATTTTAACACAGAGGTCTTTTTCCGTAGCATGCTAGTAGATAGACTGATACAGGCACTTACTTTCACCATATGGTATAATGCTTTTTTTCTTTTCTCCTATTTTTCGAACTATAATTAACACTGTTTAATTTCAATTTCACGGAAGCAAGGAATTAAAAGGAGTTGCGATTGCTGTAGTTGACATATTAAGACAGGTCTTTGTTGCTGGTGTGAGGTGTTTATGTTTATAGAGTTAATTTGCCTCAGGAACAGAGGCGATGCCAGTGCACAGTAACTTTAAGACGATGACACACGGAGAAAATAATCAGACTTAAGCCTCTAGTCAAACGTCATTAAAAGAAATTAACTATAAGATTTCAGTCATGCTTTAGAAAAACACAACTCTAAAGTCGTTAGTTGCTAACAAAAAGTCATTAGCCACTAAAACAGACCCAGTGTTCATTTCA
This sequence comes from Ellobium chinense, assembly GCA_033807755.1. Taxonomy (NCBI): domain Eukaryota; kingdom Metazoa; phylum Mollusca; class Gastropoda; order Ellobiida; family Ellobiidae; genus Ellobium; species Ellobium chinense. Next base: position 121,946 of record JAWQUT010000147.1, on the reverse strand, counting down.
CTATTCGCCGCTTAGTTTTTTTTAGGGAAATATCGGTTCTCTGTGCAAGGCTGTCTGTTGGTGTCGATTGGTTTTCTGCATCTTCCATGTGACCAAGCACTATAGAACAACTTGTGAACTGCACTAAACGGTTTGCGGAACATCCTCTCTCTGTGGGACCATAGTCCTTCCCTTCAGGACATTCAGTGCTGATTTATCATCTAATATGATTTTTCTCTGCTGACTTTCTGAATTCTACTATCTCTGTGTGACACCGATCTGCTGTACTAAAAGTCAACAAGTGGTCTTTCATCAAACCCTGAGATCTATGCAAGGCATCCCCATGGTCAAGCTACAGAAGAAATAAATCACCGTAACTAGTGTATGTTTTTTTTTATTCTGGCGTGCAACCTTCCATGCCAGATCCAAAAAGAGCTGTAACATAGTTGCACCCCAAGGCATGCTTAAGGCAAACTGATCTAAAAATGAGATTTTAGATCTATTTGCCTACAATTGCCTTGGTATGCAACTTTGGTTTAACTCGCTTTGGATTTCACACGAAAGATTATACATAATAGTGCAAATATGTTTATATGGTGATACATCTGTCTCGCCACATGACATTTACATTAAAAAACAACAATTCAAACCAGGAAGCGCTGCATAGACCTCAACAGTGAATGCCAAAATAAGAATAAAATTCAATAAAAGACATCTGGAAGAAAGTAACGAACACAGTGTTATGAAAATTAGGACGAGGTTTGGTTTTTCCAATAAGTCATATACATAAATATATATAATTCTGTTCAAAAAGTGAACGGTTTGTCTATTCTTTCTCTCTTCTTGTTCAGTGCCTTCAAACAAGAATGATGGAAATGTGAAGTTGTGACAATACTAATGGTGCTCAAGCATCTGAATTTTGATAAGAATTGGCTTAATTCGCGAAAACAAATCTGGTCTTCAATGAAATCAATTGGAAGTGCTACACATTTAACTATTAATAATTTCAATTAGGAGTAATATTCCAGACTGATACCTCCACAAGCAAAGTAGACGACAGTTGGAAAAGTTTCATTGAAAAAGTTGACACACACATAAATCATCGTGCTAGAAAAGATTTATCTTTTCAGGGAAAAATATTAATAACTTAAACGTTCCTTATTCCTCAGTGTATCTATTTAATGCGGGGTACTGGGATACCGGAGACAACACTGAATCAGCTAAACCGCAAGCTCTTTATCTATATATGGCGAAAAGATATGCCAACAAGAAAGCCTTTGTAAAAGTAAAAAGAAATACCATTTGCTCAGCTAACAAAAAAGTAGGACTAAGAATGTTAAACTTACTTACTAAGCAAATGTGAAAAAGCACAATGAAAATTGCTTCCAATCCTCCTTTTAAAAGCGGTTAATGGGTTAAACATCTCTAAAGCCAACACCAGGACAAGCAAAAATATACATATTATGGAACATATTTCCTCAACTTTCTGGAGAAGTGTTGTCAACTCCTGGCCAATTCACAGAAATACAAAACAAACAACCAAAATACAATAATTATGGCACAACCAGGATCCACACTAGAAGAATGAAATTCTGTTTTTTAAACACTGGACTGCAGCAGGAATAAGATATGTAAATGACTTGTTAATAAATTTTATGGAATTTCCCAGCTGGAACCAGATTCAAGAAGGCTTGGACAGAGCACATCTTTAATATTTGAGTTCAATGCATTGAAAGAAGCATTTCCAAAATTTGCTTTGCAATTAACCAATGAGGCAATTCCATGTCATGCTGTCCTAATGAAAAATGTTGACACATCTAGGAATATTTTAAAGGCACAACAAATCAGGAAACTACTTGTGGAGGGGAATGTGAATATCCACACATCATAGCTTTGTGGAAAAATAAACTCGGTGTACAAATTATTGAGCAGCACTGGATCCTGGCCATAGAGGCAACTACAGAAAGTAGAATCAGAACCATGCACTTAAAAATTCTGCATAATATATACCCAACAGCTACATTATTAACTAAGCTAAAACTAAGAAAAAACTGAATTGTGTACAGACTGCAGAAAAAAAGATTATATTGAGCACTTTTTTGCTATGTGCCAACTGGTTAAACCACTATGCGCATGGAGTCTATAATTAAGTCTTGGGTAGGGAAGATATTAAACTTTACCCCAAAGGATATTTAATTTGTTGGGAATCACAGAACATGATCATGATATTAACAAAGCTATGCATAAGAAAATATATCATCTGATCTTACTACAAACTGCATTAACAAATTCAAATATGGTAAAATCTATGACCTTATAACTAAGTTGCATTTCCAGTGTTTCTTTAAGGAAAATAACCTGAAGTAAGAAACGTGAGAGCGAGTGTAGGGTGAATGAAAAACAGCAAAACAAAAAAAAATGGCGGGGGAGGGGCAATGATGAACAATCGTGAAAATATGCATCTCCCTATTGTCCATTATTATTATCATAATACCTATATATTACACCCCAAAGGAAATATTTTTGTATTGTATGTCTACATAAATGCAGATTCTATTTTTATTTATTTATTTATTTATTTATTTATTTATTTATTTATTTATTTATTAACTTCTACTATAATTACAGCCAGTGAATACTAAGAACGTGCATTTGCCACCATCAGCTACTGAGACACATGAGGCAACAATTACAAAATACAGAGAAGCAGCAGCCCAAAATAGGCTGCCAATAAAGTAATACGGATATACTGTTCTGCTGCTATGTTTATAGACCTATAAATATAGGTCCGTCCACAGCAGACAACGCAGAGATCGGTTGGAGTTTCTCTGGTAACAGACCTCCTTTTAGGTCCATCACACAACGAACTCTGAGGTAGTTGAGAAGTATACTGAAGATGAAACTTATTTTACTTAACTTTTTAATCTGTATTTTTATTATTATCAGTTTCTATTATGTTTGAAGCCAGCGACCAGTATGAACTTGCATTCGTCACCATCAGCTACTGAGGCTGAACTGAGGCAATATTTACGTCTTACAACTTATAGAGACAGCCAGTTTAGGCTGTACTAGTATGTACGATCTGCTGTTATGTTTATAGTCCTATTGATTTAGGTCCGCCCACAGCCGACAACGCAGAGATCGGTTGGAGTTTCTCTGGTAACTTAGAGCTTGTATTAGGTCCATCACACAGTAAACTCGGAGGTAGTTGATGGGTATACTGGTCTGGCACTATTGTATTTATTTATTTATTTATTTATTTATTTATTTATTTATTTATTTATTTATTTATTTAACTATTTCATTATCAATTTATTACTTCTAAGTGGCACAATTACTGGAATGCAAAAGATCCAATACACTCCGAGTGCCCCCCCCCCNCCCCCTTTCCAAAATAAAACAAAAACAAAAATCTATTAATAATTCTAAAAGTTAAACTTTGATTAGTCTTTTAGCATCCTCAATAATTTGTGTCATATTTAACTTCCCTCTAAAGTTCATTTCGATGTTGTCGAAGAAAACTACGTGATGTGGTGCCATGATGCCCTCAGGACCGTTTGCCGTTTTGTCTGTCACAATCTTCATGACGTCAGCCTCAGTGATATCACTTCCTGGTCTTTTGACCACGCATGCGCAGATGTTCTGATTATTTTTGTCGTCTGGAAGCGGAATAACGACGACTTTTTGGACGTCGGGATGTTCTCCGATGACTTTCTCAATGAACGATGGGTAGATGATGCGGTCTTTGCAGTTGATGATGTAGTCATATCTGGAGTGTGAAAACAAGATATTCTTACAATGTTCTGGAATACTACAAATGACATCATTGATATAAAAAAAAATATAGCAAAACATTTTAAGAATACCAGATATGCACCTATCATTATTTCTAGAAAACAGAGTTGCAGGGCAGCATGGTAGAAGAAAACCTCGTTGAAAAAAAAAGATATCAAGAACATCTTGAACATTGGGAATATTTGATGCAGAACGAGTAGCAAGCTTTTTTAAAAGGCTCCGCTATGGGCATGCCACGTGAAAAAAAAAAACGAAGGAAAAAAAAAAGAAGATGAAGAAGAAGAACGACAACAACAACAACAACAACAACAACAACAAGAAAAAAGAAACAACAAAAATAGTCGTCCTGTTTTTATACTATTGAGTGAGCCACTTCCACGCATGCCATTGTCTCATGCGGGGTGCACAATCTAAAACTGTCAAGTATAAAAACTGTCAATTACAGTCATTTTCTTCTCGAAAAGATCAGGAGTCAAAGCTAGAGTAATGACTGTGAAAGTAGGGTGGAAAGATCTAGTGAGCACCTTCGCCGATGACCTACTCAAGTTGCATGGGATACTAGGACGGATAAGATCACCTACTCTGAAGGACCTGGCAGAGTCTGTGGAGAAGGTCCCAGCATGGATATGGACCAAACGCAAAGAGCAGTGGACATTTGCATAGTAATTAATATAAATATGCCAAATCTGCAACATTGTTCTGGGCTTTGCGGTGGCCGTAAGGATATGCAGCAAGGAATTTTTGAAAAAGAGGTTGCGAGTTCGAATCTCTTTCATCAAGGTCTAGACACAAAGTTACTTCACTTTACATCAAAGTTTGTTGGTAACTCCCAATTAGGTATTTTCAGCTCCATCACGTGACCTAGGAAATCTTGTTCACACGTTGGTTTGTTTACACGCTCTGCTCATGTATGATTACTCGTCACTTATCAAAATATCCTAGCAATCCCTAGATCACGTGGTGTAACTGACCCGTCTAAAAATATCTCATTATTCTGCGCCGAGCCAAATTTCGAAAAAAAAAAATAAAGTCTCAACTGAATCATGCATAATAAATAACATATCCTAGAGACATAGGCGAAATCTGTGTGAAAGAGCTGGTGTTATCACAAATAAGAGTTGTCGTAGGATTATCACCTTGAGGGAGGAAACTGCACCAATCAGCACTCTGGTGTGCAATTTCGTATAGTGAAATATCTCATGGTGGTAAGTTGCACAACCCTTGAGTAAGACATTGTAAACTCTTACATATTTACCTTCCGAGGATTACCAGTTTTCCATCCTCGTTGACATATCCTGCATCAGAACTGAGATACCATCCATCAGACCGAAGGACTTCTTTTGTCTTCTCCTCGTCCCCCATGTACCCGGAGAATACTCCAGGAACAGACAGAAGCAATCGACCTGGAGTAGATAGTGGATATGTATAATTCACGTAGAGTGGCGTGGCCGAATACTTACGGCGTTGGACTCAAGATAAAAAATTCATGCGTTCGATGTATGTTGTAAGTGCCTTGAGAAAGAATTTCATTCATAGTTTGTCCACCCGTATGTACAATGGATACCTGACTCTAGCCAGTGAAAGGTGTTTTCAGGATTCTACTGTACTGTGTATAGCAACGGTACTGTATGTTCCCAGAGAGTTGAAAACGTCTTAGACTGAGCACGCCTGCTGGGGTAATAATAGTGTAGAGCCGTGTGAGGGGGTATGAGACTTGTACATCCCACCATTACTATTATCATAATCATTGAATGGTGAGCAGCCCCTTGTCTAGCTATCATTACCTTGTCGGGATTTATCCAGTGGAAGTTTACAGATAGACCCATGTTTTTCTCGACATCCTCAAGGCTTTCTGCACAGGGAAACCCGGAAATGAGAGCATTGCTACCACTAACTAATTGCTCATGTGGACTGTATGTATGGGCAAAGGGTAGGCGAGAGAGGTTCTGCTTTTCGCATTATGAGATGTTTGACAGGCTAGACTATCTAACTACCAAATGTTTTGCTTTCATCAAAACCTGTTCAACACTTATCATAATAAAATTTTCAGTTATGCCGCGGTCCCACTTAAACATGACGTGGAGCCAGTCATCATTGCTTGCCACCAATAGTTCAATACTCATATACGGTATACCGGCCACATCCTTCCAATATTAAAGTGTTTGTAAAAAAAAAAATCTATACGGGTTATAATCTAAAACAAAAGACACGACCAAACGTCTTGATATAAATTTTTTAAAAGGAATGAAAAAAAAAAGAGACAATTCCTGCCAGCAAAATGTCCAGACAGTGGAGTTTTCTGGAAGAAAGATATAGCCTGACAAGAGAGAAAAGGGCTGAAAATGCTGAAATGCGTTTGCTACTGGATGGAACTATTGATAAAGAGCAGTTGTTTATTATGTCGTCCAGCTTTCGCAGTGCAGTCATAGTCTTACAAGAGAAAAGTCATTGTTAGCTAGTAGTCTTAGAGATACGTCACAGATAAACTGATAGCTGAGTTTGGTCCGTATGGCAAGAAAGTATCAGTCTCGGGGCAAGCCAAGATGGCCGCGACTAATACGGAAGAGACAGAAAACCATGCACTAAAGTGCGAGTGGTGTTCATTATTATACTTATATCTTTGCCTCATTCATTAGCATGCATAACGCCATTGATTCTTGCAACGCTGTTAAGACGTTCCACTAACAAATTTGAAACTGTAGATGGCTGCCGCCATATTGCTGAGCTCTCTCTTCTGGGTAGGCAAACAATGTCACATTTCTAACAAACATCCAGTAAGTGTGCACTCCTCCTTATTGTGACTGGAGCACACCAGCTAAAAACCTACCCCTGAAACTTCCTTTGCTAAGAAGAGAATACGAACATTTTAAGTGACACACGTGTTCGTTCCTTTTCTGGCAGAGAGGTGGGGAGGGTGTTAGTTTTCTGTTACATATATGTGTCTGTTCAAATGAGATGTTGTGGAAGTTATAACTGTTATCGTTAGATGGGGAGAGTGAGTGAGCGAGAGAGTGTGTGTGAGTAAGGTAATGAAAGAGAAAGTTAGTGGGAGAGTGAAACAGAGAGAAAGAGGAAGAGACAAGATATGTAAATGATAAATGTAATTTAGTAGCAGTTATGTGTATATATATTTTTTTTTCTTCCTTTTCATTTGTTCCTTTATATTGATGTAACATTACATTGTATGTGGTTGGATTATGCCTAGATAAATAAACTTGAAACTTGAAGCTAAGGAACATCCACAAAATACAAGAATGACCACTCTCGTGGCGCCAGGCACCCCAGCTCATGATATAAAGCAGGAAGAGAAAACTATCCGGGCATTAATTACATGCATTATGGGATTTTTTTTTTTNGGGGGGGGGGGGGGAAGGAGGGGATGCAGAACATAAAGAGGAGAAGGAGATTATTTACCTGGTTTTCCAGGAGGAAGAGGTTTCATGTTTTCATCAAGAGATTTTATTTTTGTTCCTGAAACAAAGGGAATCCATATCAAATGTATGTGTTCCTAAAACACATAGTATACATGCACATTGATACAATTTATAAAGTAATAGATATCAATAAAAAGAGTTCCGGAGAGTCGTATGCCTACAGTGCACAGTATATAATGTAATTATTTTACTTTATAGGTGGAAGTTTGGAATACAGACTCATTTTCACAGTTGTAGTGCCAATTGGTGCCTTGGATCTAAAGTTTCAATCGAGACAAGCTCTTATATCATTATATCAGGCGAACGAACAACGTGTTCTTAATTCACATGCCAATAACTTCAATAATATTTAAAAAAATTAAGATTATTATTTTTAGCACCTTAACAGACAGATATAATGAACAAAGTGTTGCAAGTTTCACTGATCTCGAAGCTGTGCTTTTGTCTCAGCAATATAATATGAAAAAAAATTAAAAAATGACATGTCTTGGCCAGTATGTGAGACAAACATCGAAATTGCTCCTGCCAGACATGCGTTTTTTTTAATGTTTTCAGCTATAATATAGCCTTAGCACCTAGTTTAGATAACTGAAATCTGCGGCTTTGATCTAATGAAGTTTATTATACTCAAACGTCAGATGAATAAAATTTTAATTCCCGAAGTTATTATATTTTCAGATTAAGTAAACACTTTTAGCGGCCACTCGATGTACAATTCATATTTTATATTACTGTACTTTTAGAAAGTACGATAAAGTAGTCTATCTTTTGCTCAAGCACATACCCTACACATGGAAGACGACGGCTCGCATGTGAACTAAATAGCACACACACGTGGGCACTCACATACACTCGTACATACACACAGACACACAGAAACACACACACACAAAGACATAGACACACGAATACAAAACACACACACACACACACACACACACACACACACACACATACACACACACACACCAAACACACACACACACACAGACATACACACACCAACACACACACACACATACATATGCATGCACACACACACACACACACACACACACACACANACACACACACACACACACACACACACACACACACACACACACACACATAACACACATACACAGCTAGTACATAACGCAGTATGTGCAAACAAGAAGCAGCTACAACAGCGACAACTGTACGAAAAAGCACAGGAGATTACCAGTCATGGACGTACAACAGCCCACAACCCACCTTCATACAAAGATCCGACCACAAACTCCTGAAAGTCCTCCACCTTTGTAATGAACGAAGTGCTGACAGTGGAAGCCTCAGAACAGCCATACCGGATCAGCAGTTTGTTAGTGACGCTCAGTAGCCAGCCACAGAACTGATGTGTTACAGGGTACCCGGCTGTGGGCCACGAAAGGCACGAATGCAAATTCACATACATGAGAAAGCCATTATGCTTGGCTCTAGAAAAGAAGATCCTCACCTCTTCCCCTCTCTCTCGCTCCCCCCCCCCCCCCCCCCCCCCNCTCGCCCCCCCCCCACCCCCACCCCAAGAAAAACACTTTCACAACAGTTATTACACCCTGTTAACTCAAGGACATCATCAGGAAAGAAGCAAACACTGGGAAACAGAAATGATATAGCTGGCGGAGTAACATACAAACTGCCAAAGTCAGAAGTTCAGAGAAACCCGACAGCTTATGCATTAACCGTGGAATCTCCTACCATCGTGAGAATTACATTAGTGCATCGGTGTTAAATTCACCCTGAGTAAGCCCTAAACATGCAGAGTTTAATAAGAGTTTAACATTAACACTGGAATCTCTTACCATCGGAAAAAATACATAACGTCTGCATGTTGAAGGCTACCGATGTACTAATATAATTAGGTATTTTCAGCTCCATCACGTGACCTAGGAAATCTTGCTCACACGTTGGTTTGTTTACATGCTCTGCTCATGTATGATTGCTCTTCATTTATCAAAATATCGTAGCAATCACGTGGTGTAACTGACCCGTCTGAAAATACCTCATTCTCGCGATGGTAACAGATCCCATCGTAAATGCGCAAGCTCTCATAAGTAGTTATTGCTATGTTAAGACATCCCATCGTTAACTTGCAAGTTCTCAGCTGCAAGGACCTACCGACCACAAGTAGGTCCACTATCTTCTCTTCTTTGTCATCCCTGTGTTGTAAGATCCCTTCTATCTCAGGTGGCGTAAGAAACGCACAGGTGACGGGGTCTGTCTTCAAGATGTCGCCAACCAATCTGTATGAAAGTTGCAGTAAGAATACGATATAAAACAAACTTTAACAGAATATGAGCAGTTGAGAAGTGGGTTAGAGTCACGAATTTAGCACTAGGCTGACACGTAAAATGTTAAGAAACATTATTCAGGTAGGTATTTAAGGCTTAAATTCCAGTGAAAGCACGTTCAGATCTGCAAGCTGAGAGACCTGGGTTTATAGGACATTTTCTAGTAGTAGGTGTTTCCGTTGTTTGTTTTTGTTGTTGTTTTTTTTCTCAGAGTTGATCTTTCACAGTAATTTGATACAATCCTTGGTGGCACACTTCCCCCAAGAATATATAATAACAGCATTGAAAACTTATAAGTCAGGGCTCACACTCCACCCCCTTAATGATATTGATATTGAGGAATATGTCTTTCCACCCGGTTACAAGAAAATGGTGCTATATAATTATTTGTTCATCCATTCATCTACCCACTATCTTTTCTAAATTACGAAGAGGACAAAGGAGCTGCAGACTACAGTCTAGCTCCACTGACTGAAATTTTAGGGTAACGAACCAAAATCGTAAGTTTTTGAAGAGTCCCGGCTCGTAAGTAAATTTATTAGAGGCCAAATGCTTTGAGTCTGAGTTGTCTAACTTTAAACTTTCGCGGTAACCTCAGTAAACGTCATTGACGTTTTGGTGGTTTTCTGTAGTTACCGCCATTGTGTAAAGCTGGACAGCATTGTGCCTACGGTCCCTGGACAGAATATTACAATGAGTATGGAAGTTTTTTTTACGGGCATAGTAGACTCAATTTTGTCACCTCATTACAGCAAACACTAATATTTACCAGAACTGTACCCGAGTCAAATTTCTACCTTGGAATGATGCCTAGGGATAGATGAGACTGCTACATTTTAGAGACCGATATGTGATGGTGATTTTGACTCGCCAACAGCTCTGAGACTTACTTGAAAGGGTCCTTGGGCTGTATCCAAAGATCGGTCATGACTCTGGTCAGACCCCTAATGATGTCGAAAATGGAGGACACCAGCCAGGTCCAGTTAACGTCAATGAAGACACGATGGTCGTTGACCAGCTCTTCGTCAAATAGGAATCCTGTCGGTGTCAGTGGTATCAGAAGTCAACTAAGAGCTTGCCCATTAACGGTGGGATCTCTTACCACTGTATGAATTACATTAACTCTGCATGTTGAACTCTGTATAAGGGTCATTCAGCACCGATACACTAATGTGATTTTTACGATAGAAAGATATCCCATCGTTAATGGGCAAGCTCTGAAATATTATAGTCTATTATTATTATTATTATTATTAAGCTTCTATAATCTGTGAGCTATGTTCGTCAAATTATTCATGATATATCGTGTTACGTTTCCTCAATATCTTTTTAGAATACAGTGGAACCCGCTTAAGCGGGACACGCGTGAGCGGGACGCCCGCCTAAGTGAGACGAATGTCTGGGAAACGGAATTTTTGCTATTTAAATCTATACATGTGAGCGGGACGGCAACCCGCTTAAGCGAGACGACTTGAAGCCAGATTTCCGTAATATACATGCTGTTTTTGACAGGAATGCTGCAAATTGTCACTATCGTACTGTGTCTTAGTGCTTGTTTACCTTTGCCCATCCGCTGAAAACCTGAGACCTACAAAGAAGCTTGTACCGACGGCCCTGATTACCCCCTTTTACGTTACGTGAGAAGTGATTGACACTACCTCCCGATAG
>JAWQUT010000147.1:95625-110627 GCA_033807755.1 Ellobium chinense | reverse complement strand
TAGTGTAGTGTAGTGTAGTGTAGTGTAGTGTAGTGTAGTGTAGTGTAGTGTAGTGTAGTGTAGTGTAGTGTAGTGTAGTGTAGTGTAGTGTAGTGTAGTGTAGTGTAGTGTAGTGTAGTGTAGTGTAGTGTAGTGTAGTGTAGTGTAGTGTAGTGTAGTGTAGTGTAGTGTAGTGTAGTGTAGTGTAGTGTAGTGTAGTGTAGTGTAGTGTAGTGTAGTGTAGTGTAGTGTAGTGTAGTGTAGTGTAGTGTAGTGTAGTGTAGTGTAGTGTAGTGTAGTGTAGTGTAGTGTAGTGTAGTGTAGTGTAGTGTAGTGTAGTGTAGTGTAGTGTAGTGTAGTGTAGTGTAGTGTAGTGTAGTGTAGTGTAGTGTAGTGTAGTGTAGTGTAGTGTAGTGTAGTGTAGTGTAGTGTAGTGTAGTGTAGCTTTACAAGCAAACCTATGGTATAGAGACAGGCACACGTCTTCGGTGGAATACATATTGTGATATCGTTGCAGGAATTTTATTTGTTTGTTTATTTGTTTGTTTGTTGTTGTTGTTTTTTTATCTGCATATGGAACTCCCATTTAGTTTACTAGCCGCAGAGTTATGCATACTTGAACCTACTCTCAATCTCATGACCTTCTAGCGAATCCTGCACAAGTCACACGAGAATACTCGCTATTTCCATTACCTCTTTCTGCATCCGCTACCATACTCCTATGAGATCTCATTATCAGCTTTGGAACTCCGGTGGTGCCCGAGGTCAGGAACAGCCAGGCTATGTGCTCTTCTGGCACGTCTTCGTCCACAAAGGTCTCGGAGTAGTTCCTTAATATCTCCAGTAGTCCGGGACCTTTGGCTAGTGGGATGAGTGGTCATGATAAGATGATCATATGTGTGAAAGAACGTACATGGTACATAACGTTACATTAATAGCAACTTAGGTACCCCAAGAGAAAATTTCAAATTAAAGATAGCTTTTCATTCTTAATTGTATTTAAAGCAGCATTAAAGAACATGAATTTTGCTTTTTAAATCATCAAAATTGGTCAATAAATAAAATTTCGGAAGTTAGAAAAATTGAGGCAACTTTCAAATGCAGTGGCGAACACAACTTTGAGGAAACACACAAACATAAAACACGTAGAACATGGACAAATAACCACATTTTCTAACACACATGTTTACTGAGAAAAAGAATAAGGTCACAAAACATCTCTACATAGAACATACAGATTTATTTAGTGGTTCAAAATCCAGAAAAAATGCAATATTGTACAAGTTTTTTTGTCTCCTGCAGCCCAAAGTACCAACTTTGGGTTTACGTAAAATCAAAAATAAAGGAAAGAGCATAATATAATTTGAAATACTTACTGTCACCACATCAGATAATAACCCTAATTAATAACCAGGATGACACATGAATATTAAATATAATTATTATGACTCGCCAATATGACTTAGCCAATTTCGCGATGTGGAAGAAAAAATTACAAAAAAACACATTTTCTGGCATATTTTGTTAACACATCAAGATAGAGACATGAAACTTCACATGCAAATAGCTTTTTTGATGGAGAATCCATTTCTTGAGCTATTTTTAACATAGGTCTCTTCTTTACAAGTACAAAAAGCAAATACTGAGTTTTAACATTGATAAATTGGTTAACATGTAGATAAAAACCCACATATATTGAACCATCGGAATTCTAAGAGTAGTAACAGAAAAACCAACATATATAGCAGTAGTTGTGCATTATTAAGTAGTAAAATTAAGCTCTATGCATACTACACCATGATAAAAGACAAATCAAAATCCAAATATAAGGGCGGCACAGTGACTGAATAGTAAGAGCGCCAATTCATGGCGAATATGCGTCCGTTAGGACAAAAGACATTTAGTACATCAAACTCATTTTTGTCTCACTCTCTCTTTCATCGTGTCCATCACATTCTTTCATTCTGAACATCATAAGATAAAAAGGGTTGTTCAATATTAACCTTCTAGTGCCCAGCCCTATTTACAATCGCACAAAAAGTCCGAGCTCCAGTTTTTGGATCACTTCTGGATCCACTATGCTGGAACAAGCATTAAAATGATAATAATAATAATAGTAACGCGGTTTATAAGTCTCATATCCAGGCTAATGCTCGCTCATGCGACTTCACACTATTATGGTGGGGTGATGATCTCAGTTTGCTTTTTCTTTGTTCCACGAAATGTATCAGATCTGATACGCTGGGCACTAGAGGGTTAAAATCAAGATACAAATACTGAAACAAAACAAAAGACTTTATTTTTCAAGTCTACGCCTCTTAGCCTTAGGAGGATGAGGTAATGAGATACTATCATCAACATCTTGACCCATGTGCTGGAGTAGCCTGCAATACAAGGTTTTTAAATTTCCACCGACTTTAATCTTTTCATCTCTGCACAGCCGCCTGTAGTTTATTTGTACTTTAATATTTTCCAAAGGATTTGGTTCCCTCATCAGATTATCTAACTCTTCTCTATTACAACATACACCTCCTTGAGCAATAATCATATCCATAATTGTAGACTTTCTCTCATCAGCATTTAATTCTTTTTCTAGTTGTCTTTCTCTATTTTCTTTCCTCCTTATCTTAATTTTCTCCATCACTTTGATTTCACACATTTTACTCTTTTTCCGCCACTCTGGAGCTTGTCGAATTGCTTTCGCAATCAACTTTCTTCTCTGAGCAGAACTTTGCTTTTGAAACCACATAGAGGTTTTATTTCTCTTCCACATTATTTTTGAAGAATGTGAATGGAGGGAGGCATTGCGGCGGCGATGAATATCATAATCTAAATCTCCAAACAGTCTTTCCCCAGTTAAATTTGTAAGGGGACAAGTCTTCAGAACTGCTACAACATCATATCATCAGCTATATTTCCACCAAAGACACCACCATCCAAGAAATCTGACAACTGTCTCTTGAACACAATATTGCACTGTCTTGCAAGAACATTGAAATTGCTTCTAACCCTTTCAAAATCACAGGAGGATGACATGAGAAAGTTGGAAATACTTAAAGTCAAAGACTCATCAGTGAAATCACAAAACCCAGAGGCACGTTTACAGACATCAACATCCTCTCTCTCCCATTCATTCAATCTTTCTTCCATCTTCCTGGCATACAAGGGAAAATCAGCATATGTCTTATCACTGTTCATTAATTCCCAGCATGGTTCTGTGAAAGACACATAGAACAAAGACATAGCTGCAACAGTTGCAATGATTCGCTGATCTTTCAAATCTGCAAGAACACTCTGTAACTTTAAATTTGAAAGAGTGCAGTGGTTGGTCAAGAAGTGTAGCATATCATTCTGATGGTGGATCAAGGCAAAGGCATTTTGAAAAACATTGTTGAATCTGTTTGATCGAAAGCTACTGAACTTTGATTTGATCCCCCTTTCAGAACAAAATGCCACCCACTCATGATGACATCCACTTTTCTCATCCCCCCTGGGACCGAGAACATCTGCTGCAGTTCTAATGAGGCGGAGAACAGCTGATTCTGAGGAAGACTGAAAGCGATTAAATTGAGACTGTGCATCCCTGCCTAATCTTCCTCCAGTTTCCTCTCTCTATCATTTTAACGCCTTCTTCAACAGCAGATGACAATCCCAGTAAGAAATGAGCATTGCAGAACAAGAAGTGTGTGGAACAATCTTCACCATTGAGCAAATTTTCTTTGAATTCTGACATTTTCTGGTCAAAACATTTCATCACTGCTGCCCTGTCAGACAATAAACATTTCATTTTCTTGATAATATCTTTCATTACTTCATCTGCATTCTTGAAGTCTTCAGAAGAAATTTCACTGATCTCTTTGAACATTTCTACTGTTTTTTCTAAAAGAGTATCGGAATCATCCGAAGCAACTTCAGAAAAGCCCAGAGACAAGCTTTTCCCACTATTCAAAACAAAGTGTTGCTCAATGTACTTTCTTTTCTGACGACTGGTTCCATCGCTAGCATATGTAAAATGGCTGCAAGATTGAACTTCATCAGCAACTTGATGTTTTGAAATGGCATGGCCTTCATCTTGAAAATTTACAGCAGATGATGAGCTAGGCAAATCTTCATCCTGAAAATCCTTATTAAACATATGCTTTGAAACAATTTTGACAACATTAGAACAATTTTCTGCCGACACATTGGCTTCACCCTGAAGATTTATATAGGTCATTCTAAGGTTATCACAGAAACGCCTACCTCTTCCCATTTCTCTAATCTGAACAGTGGTGTCTTCACTGTCAGTATTCAATAATGATGATAATTTTGCACACATTTCTTTCTCTTTATAAAAGTTCTTCTTTAACTTGCATTTCATGGCTCTTTCACTCCGAATCTTCTTTTCAAAACTGTTCAATTTTGATTTGAGAGTATTGCAAAAAACATCTTTCCTTTCATGGATTTCTTCAACTTTATAATCTTCTCTTTCAATCTGGATAGCTCTTTTTTCAAGTCACATTTCTTTTTATATACTTTTGATTTCTTTAAGTCACTGAGCTCATTGCTAAGAATGCTGTGGTTTTCTATGAAGACTTCAAGATCTGACAAGGCTTTGGATGAAGTTTCAATCAGTCTCTCCAATAAAGGCTGTGTTACTCTCTTGTCTTCTTTCAAAACTTCATTTTCACATGATAACCTTTCATTCAACACTTTCACTCTCTCTAGTTCTACTTTCAACTTGACATTTTCTGACTTCAGATGTTTAATGTCACTACTGCACTGACATGAAGATGATGACAAACTTGGCTGTAAAGAGGCCGATTCATTTTCAATAAATAACAGTTTCAAAATACTTTCAATCTCAGAGTCAGCTTTCTTCTTTTTTAAAGTTTTAAATTTCTTTATAAGATTTGAAATCCTTGTTCGGATTTGGGAATCCGTGAACACTAGAGCATCTGAAGTCAGAAACTGTCTCACCCATTTAACAGTAAATGTTGCTGGCATTCTTTCTCGGGTGCGGAAACTCTCCAAGTCTGCTACTACAGCATTTGTAATGTTGAGAGACGAGGGAATATGGTCTGCCGCACCCAGACGGACCTGTCTCGGCAGTCCCATTGCAGACAGCGATGATGGCAGTTCATTAAAATCTACACATTCATCCAGGAAAGCATTCAACTCTGTCAGGTCAGGCCCATGAAAGTTTTCCAATGCCAACATGGTCCGCTTGACTCAATTCTCAAATTGGCCCATGGTTGGCTGCTGCTGGGGAAACATCTTCCAAAACCACTCTGTCACCTGTGTATAGTCAGAGATAAAGGAATAATATTGTATTTTATTAGATGACCATATCCACAATTGTTTGGTATTCATGTGTCATCAATAGCAGGCTCACATTTCTCAACTCAGGTCAAAGACAATCATATAACAATAAGTACGGCAAAATAATATCTCTTCTTATAAATACAATGAAGGAAACAAAAACATCAACAACAGCATCATGGTTACTAATTAGATAATAATAATTACTAATTAATAAGGGCCCACCATACTTATAAAAGAAACACATATGGTATACAGAACCAATTAAATTTTGTAAATTTACTGGTAAGTGTTCAAACCTCTAAGTTGCAATCCTACCCCAACAAGCACACATGATACTGTAAAGTAATTCAAATAATATATTAAATCATGTGAGTACAACTTAACACACACAATATAATTCAATAATAAAACAACTGCTTCTTTGTGCTGTAAAAGAAATATTTAAGAATCAGGATTAAAATAAAAAAATTATAGTATCAATAGCGGAACCATAAACACCATTCGATCTCAGTGCAACTTACGGAATCCCAAGTGGCATTGGCTTCCTCTCGCAAGAAGTGAAGTTGACCCAGAACTCTGTTTGTTGCCTCAAGTTGTGGCAAAGTAGGTCTCTTGCCTTTTCCTTTTATCATAAAATGACGCTTCATTGCATGATAGGTAGCATCACCTGAAAAAATGTTTAAAAGTAGTTTTTAAAGACATGTCCCTGAAAAAATGTTTAAAAGTAGTTTTTAAAGACATGTCCATGAAAAGAGAGAGGGAGAAAAAGAGAGAAAGAAATAGAGAGTGAGAGAGAGAAATAGAGAGTGAGAGAGAGAGAGAGAGAGAGAGATAAACAATTACATTATTATTAGTCACGTACTGCACAAGAATGAAAGAAAATGCCCAGAGTGAGGGAAGGGCATGAGGGGAAATGACTCAATTCAAGAGGCGCGAAGCATGGTGGCGAAAGTCGGTCATGACCTAGATTCTAGCACACCGATGAAAAGGCCAAAATCAACAATAGAAGCTATTAAACTAGCACAATATCATTCAAAAACGAACATAAGCTCAAAATTTTAATGCTCATGCATTAAATTTGGCTGCATTTGGATCCGTAATTAATAAACTTCATGAATTAGTACTGAACCGACAGATGGACTCCCGGGAACAGCCATTCCCCGTCCTACATTCATCGGTTGCTACGTCTATGATGATAGTTCTTGCTTTATTTTCATGCAATATTTACATTAATTAATTATAAGATGTAAAGAAAATACTTACTTATAACAGATTTCAGCGATGAATCTTGTAATATTTCTTTCTGCAAGGCAGGTCCAGATTTATTCTCTGTTGTTGTCGAAGGAGGGAGGGCAGCGGATGGAATGGCCGCTTCCGCCATGTTGACTCAGATCTGAGCGCCCAATTCCGCCGTTACATGTCACTTAAAAGATTTAACTGCTACGACCACAAGCACTAAAACTCTTTAAAAAGTAAACAAAACGACAGAAAAATGAATGGCCTTTCTTGTGGTGCCTCGCAAGCCTATCACCAAAGTCATGTTACTTGTTTAATTCGAAAATTTTGTCTTCACTTCGAAATTTCCATGCCTTCTCCTGTCACATGCTGATGTTGTGAGATACGAAAATAAAGCTTGGCATTTCCTCTTTCTATTGGTGAAAACTTTACGACAATACGAGGTCTGTGGGCCGAGCAGTCGCGATTTTCGTAACGCATGTGTGTTCGATCGGATCGTAAAATCGCGTGGTCCGGCCGGCGCGGTACCGTTATTAGTGATGTTTTGAACATCAATCATTAAATATCAGTTTGATATTATAAGTATATTTGTAAATAATATATTAGGGGATATATTGACGAGTAATATGATATGTTTTGATTTACTGTATCATTACTATTAAAGGAGCTAGCGCTAGTTGAGTGAGGGCTACTTCGTCGATTTTTCTCGCTTAGCAGCGAGTGGTTAACCAGTGTAAGCGGGACTCTTGGGGTAGAACGGTTACTATTTGGTCGGAGCAACCTGTCGAGATATTGATAAGGCAAGTGCATGGATAAGACCACTGGCAGCTTGTGACCACCCCTTTCTTCCACACCTCAAGAAAATATTACCCATTCATTACCATTATTTTGTGAGGCCGGCCTAGGCACTGGAAACGTAATCTAATAACTTTTCTTCATATTTCAGAAATGATGGCATTCTCTCCCATAATTTTGCAGGTTGGTCATAACAATGAACTATGAATTTCGCCATGGGTGGAAGGGGACGACAAGATG
This sequence comes from Ellobium chinense, assembly GCA_033807755.1. Lineage (NCBI taxonomy): Eukaryota > Metazoa > Mollusca > Gastropoda > Ellobiida > Ellobiidae > Ellobium > Ellobium chinense. The sequence goes on along the minus strand of JAWQUT010000147.1, from coordinate 103,073 downwards.
GTTTGCCTCTCCGGTCGAATCTTTTCTGTACAATTCAACATTGAATGGCTGTAAAGGATTGAGTTTAAATGAAATTTCTTGTTTAGAGTTTAGATCTTGTCTGGTTGCCAGTGAGGTCTTTTATTTGGCTAAAACTACTACAAGATTTCGTGACCTCGAATTTCATGTAGAGTCCACTAGCTAACCCATTGGAATGTTGTGGTCACAAGTGTATTCAAATGAATCTATCAACTTTAGCTAACAAAACTTCAATATCTCGCAAACTCTAAGTAAGTTATCGACTCTTTCCCTGCCTGAAATTCATGTCTATAAATTTAAAACAATATACTTACAAAAGGCATCTTGACGGTCAGCAAACAGCACCTTTTTCAGAGATGGTGCTTCGGGGTCTTTGATACCAATAACCAAATTGCCGTTTCGGACACTCTCAAGTTTTTCTTTAATTTTGTTCCAAGTGCTGTCACCGTCGGTATTGCGTACTACGAGCAGTTTGGCGCGGGACCTGATTTGAAATTTGGGAATTTAAAAAATGATTTTTTTTTTTAACGATAGGATGGCCATTTCCACCACTTAAGTAGAACCACTGTTATGGACAATCGATTCTGCTTAATTGACACTCACATGAGCAGGTAAAGATTTTTAAGAATGTTACCATTAAACGGATGGTGTGGTTAAAAGAAGTGTTTGTTTCTAACACTTAATGCGAACATACCAAATGTTGTAATGAAATTAAAAATGTCTTAAGAGGAATCAGACTTCTGAGAAGAGGTGTATCTTTTAGGAACGTAGATTTCTGGCAGTGTCACAACATTCTGTGTTGTATGCTCTATTGCTGAAGTTGTATAAGTACTGGTGATGGTGGGGATGATAGCGGTTATGGCAGTACTGGTGCAGTGCAATTAACTTTTAAGTTATTGGTGAACTGAAGCGATGTTATACTTGTTTAGGCAATTGTAAAAGACTTTGCTGTTGCCAATCTCCACTTCACAGTTGAGGGCTGTAGCTCCAGACATGACGATGCCAAAGTTGACGACTGCGAGTTCAAGACTCAGTGGCAGAGAACAGACCACAACATCTCCTCGCCCTACACCTTCTTTGTGCAGGATGTGGGCAAATCTGGCAGACACATCAAGATGAGATCAATGCAAAAGATGAGAAGATGAAAGTGGGGAGTTCAGTGGCAGAGAAAGTGGTCCAGACATTCCAGACATAGGCGAAGCAGTTAGTATACAAGGTTGCAAGCTGGATTGTACTTCGTTAAAGTTGTTTGAGTTCACGTCTTCAAACATTGGCTGTTGAGATTCAACGAGACAACCTTCAGAGAATTGTTTGTTGAGTATACATTCTGTGCCATCATTTCGGGATCCCAACCAATCACTGTAAGTTTCATTAATGTTATAACTGAAGACCCCGCGGTCAATGGGAGAGTCAAAAGACACTACCAACTTATAATAAAAAGGTTTTTTTTTTATTGTTATTTTCAAAAAGCTCATAATTTCTTCTTGGTACTAACTTAATTAAATTACCCCCCTCCCTCCCCACCTCTACACCTTTCTTTGTTTGTGTCAGTGAAAGTCTCTTCTTTCCTCAAACAATCATTGTAAGCAGTTTCCAGTGATAAGACAGCATCTCTAGCAGACATTTTATGGAGTTTAAGGGAAGGCACTACCCTTATCCAGAGACTGTAATGCACACGACTTGGTGTGCAACTTATCTCCATGAGTGCACTGGATTTCTATGCAAAATTGCTCCCCAAAGTGCTGAATGGTGCATTCTTCTCCCTCAAGGGTGATGATCTTAGGACAAGTGTCATTAGCTATGGCACTAGTTGTGTGACACCAGATTTCACCCACGTCTCTTAGACACCTTTATGCATGATCCTATGAAGGCTTTTCCCGAGTTCCTGTCTAGATAAATAGTTATTTTATTTAACATGAAAGGGTGTTAATAGTTTCAGATAATTCTGCGTCAAGAGAAAAATTTTTTTAAAAGCCTTCATAGGATCGCGCATAAAGATGTCTAAGATATGTGGGTGAAATCTGGTGTCGAACAACTGTTGTCATAGCTAATAACACTTGTCCTAAGATCACCACCCTTGAGGGAGAAGAATGCACCATTCAGCACTTTGGTGTGCAATTATGTATAGAAATCCAGTGCACTCATGGAGATAAGTTGCACACCAAGTCATTTGCATTACAGTCTCTGAATAAGGGTAGTGTCTTCCCTTAAGGAAGGATGAGTGTGAGGAGGGGGGAGGGATAAGGGAGGACACGCTGACGCAACAAAGTCTTACTTAACAGAGAGCGTGTACATTTCCTTGTAAGACACGCATCTTTTCACCATCTCTTGGTCATATGTGACGAAACAGTCACGTGACGGTTCCTTCTGACAGTTTTGTGTGAAAGTCTTTGTGAAGGTCTTCTCCATGATGACTTTACGAGGTAGTTACTCTAGATGTCGCCCGGGTTGAGCACAGCTTGGTGTGTGCAGAAGACACAGAAAGTGTTTCAACCACTTACAGCTGGAGAGTGATTGTGAAATAATTCTGTAAAACTATTTTAGGTTTTAACCTCGTTGCAGCCTATGACAAATTTTACATAATTTTTTTTTTTTGTGTGTGTGTGTCCTGCGGTTACAATTTAGTGAGAACATCATTTTTTCTTGATTATTGTTTTCTGCAGACTACATCAACATGCATTAGCAGTCAGTCAGGGGATCACTAACTGAGACTGGGGTTAAACCTATACTTTCCATGCCAGAATTTTTATCTTTGACATGTAAGGCTCATTTGAAAGGTAAGCCTTATATTGATGGGTTACAGATCAAAGAAACGCTTTGGAAGCACCCGACATGAGGTTTTTATCTGAAACTTTATTTTTTGCATGGCGTTCTTGTTTGTCGACGTTCTAATTCGCAGTTTCATTACGGCATCTGTACAACACTAGAATTATAAAATCTGCTCCAATCCTGTCCATCCTCATTGCCTTTGTGAAGATATAAACACGCTCTTCGAGAAAGAATTGTTCACAATTTCTCAAAATGGCATATATCCGATTTGGTTCAGTTAAAGGGTATGGTTTTAATCAAAGCATACGCTTTTTATACAAATTATGCTACATAATCGCAAATACATGTAATACACAGAAAATTAAATGATCTTTAAAGTAAACCCCAATTTCTGCCGTCTTATGACAAAGAGGCATATAATGATATGCAGTACAATTTCAATTGTATATTTTCCTTTCCATTAAAGGACGGCAGATTTGAAAGATGTCATACCTAATGTAACGCTCTAGAGGGATCTGATGAAAGATACAAAACATTTTTTTGCAATGAGACCCCTTCAATACCAGGGTATTTTTGACCATTACAGCTTTTTAAGCTGTGCCAGACCTTTTCAACTGAGCTCTAGCATGCTAATGATAGAAAAACTGGGACCTAAAGTATATCTTCCGGTGCAAGGTTCAAGCCTATTTTTGCAAGCTACAGAGATTGTGCTGCCTCAAGAAAACCTATGGAATGTGCTATATATATTCAGTATGCTGAGACAAAACGCTATTGATCGGCAGTGGCCGGGGTAAAAAAAAAATTGACAAAAAATGAAACTGCCGGCTCAAACCCATATCAAATAATAATACATTCACGTAGTATTTAGACGCAGAAGCCACGAAAGAAAAGTGTACAGTATAAAGGAAAGCACATGCCAAATTTCAACTCCATTGGAGCAGCTATGACGACGCTTGCTCGTACACAAAATTGAGGCAAGTTTTTGGGGTTTTTTTTGGTTTCGGTAACATAGATATGGTCATGGATTGAACTTAAGAACCTCAGCACAGTGACGATCACATTATATTTTTATTTTCAAAAAAAGATGAGAGGCATAATCATTGTTATTTACGCACAGCTGATGTTGTAAAGTAGTAAAGACTAAATCGTGCAAATGAAACTTTTTTAAAATGACGTCTTTTATGGCGAAGTTCACAGCTTTTTCAATGAATCTTCTAGGACATCAGAGATATAAAATTTTCACCGAAAGTGTCTATCTTTCTGAACTTCATGGAAATATATACTGGAACACGTGACGATCACTTTATTTTTTTCTTTATTATTCACGCACAGCTGATGTAATGTAGTCCAGAAATCATGAGCAATGCGAATGTGGACGTAGAGAATGCAGAGAGCTGGTTCAAAATATTAATAAACATTTTGTGGAATCCCCCTTATTCAGAATAGTAGCTGCCATTATGAAATAAGTGCCTGCCAAAAGAACCCACGTACCCTCCAACAATACTACATCTAAGTGCTTGAAACTACAAAAAATATTTTGAAGTTTAAAATACTGCTACGCTCAAGAACACTGAGCTGTTGTGTACTTACCTCTGTCTGTTGCCGTTAAGAAATGTGATGGTTAAAAAAAAAACCTTGCTGTACTACTGTTTATAATTGAATACAGAATACAGTGATGTAAGAGACATTACTGCTGAATAAACCAAATCCTGAAGCTCTTTTTTGAAAATATATACTTACAGATAGGTGAAAATGGGCTTTTGCGCAAGAATGAAAGTGACGCTTACGAAATCTTAAAAAAGAATGTACATTCACTATCCATTAACGACACTAGCTAGCACAAGGCGGTTTCAAAACGGAGCACTTAGGTAATGGCTTTCGCTCGCCCCGCCCCGGCAATATTGAACGAATATATTACAAAAATCGACCATAGAAGTGTGGCCATTCAAGGAAAGGCAGAACATACACTGGCTGATCTTTCTCACACATTTAACTTCACGGCGAGGCGAGTCCGTGTGAAGCCAGTAGGGTCAATTTATTGCTCAGATAAGACGTTGTTGGCGGATGGTTGTAGTGATAACGTTATTAGTTGGGTGTCATTCATGCTGGGACTCTCAAGCAAGGAAGATGTTATATCCACTGTGCATCATTGTTCCCACATTTCCTTTAGTCCTGATAGTAAGCTTTGGTAGTTTTGCACTCTTACAGCACCTAACAGATACACGAACCCCCACATACAACTGAAGGCTAGTCAGATATTTACACTATACAGCGAAGACAATCCTGTTTAACTTGTGGGGCCTCCTTCCTCTTCTTGGGCTGTGGGATCAAAGCTTTCAGTTCTATTTGAACTTGTAAAAGATGGGCATTCATTACTGATTTCAGTTTCGCCCCTTCTTTTCTTATGCCTGATGACCTTGTCTGTATTCTTTTGATGGTTGCGTGAATTTGTTCACCTCCTTGCTCCCCGAGGAATCCAAGACCAAATCTTTCAAGGATATAGAGCTTGGGTGTAACTTTGAATGGAAATGTTTTTCTGTACAGTGTCATGTATGCTTGTATTTGGTCCTTGATGATAGTGTGCTCCACAGGGTCTATTGGTTGTGCGTGTGATATCAGGTGGTGGACCTTTGGGTATCTTTCATTAAGTAGCTTGAACTTTTCCCTAATAACATAGGAAGAGGTCATGATTTTAAATTTTTAAATTTTACTACTACTATTAGGTATTTCAACAGTTTACGATAACATTAGTCTGTGATTAAACACTCCAACCTTCAGTGATTTTATAAAGTACTATGTGTAACCATTGAAAATGTCTTTTTTTTTTCTTTTTAAGGAATAGACCTTTTCATTAGTTTACGAGCGTTACATCGCTCACGTTTGCCCCGAGATGGAATATGTAACGTCTGCACTTTTCACAAATACTGCAAGAACGTTTGTCAGCTTCATCATTGTCAATGTGTATTCTATAGTAAAGTTTCAGATCAGAACTGAAGTCTATACAAAGCGCGGGTTTCTTTTTTGGCGCTTTTCTAGTCACTGTACATTCACCATAACTTTATGCCCTACACAGTTTGTTTAGACAATCAGTGTGGTACTGATATGAATGTTCCATTGCTAAAAGTGAGAAAAAACTACTTTAGTCTGAATCTGCAAAGTGTTTCAATTACTTAAATCCTGCAAGCGTCACAATAATATGTAATTTGAAACACATACATTAAAAGGAATAAATATTTCTCTCCTTTTCTGAATTGAATGACACTCATAACACTTCGATAAATCTTTTATCACAGCTCGCCTCGCTATAAGCTTTTGACACAACTTACTAGAAATATTTATCCAACTGAAGAACCCACCAGGAAGGTTTTGTTATGTTCCAATTTTTTGTCATGAATATTTTAGCACAAAAAAACATAAAATATAAACAAAAATTATATGCACTTTTCAAACTGCTGTCAACAGTGAACAGACTGAGCAAACATAACTGCGTTACTGTTGAGACAAGTACAGAAGCTAAGCTTTTATTTGATACCTTACACTCCTAGGTTCCTTCAGGCATTAGGTTGATAGTAGGAGAATGAAATTGGTCAGTTTCTTACTCACACATTGTGAGATAACACTGCGCGCAGCCCGGTCAGCTGCACCTGTCAAAACCGGGGTCAGCCGGTGATTAATTACCTTCGCCCGGGCGAACTAAATGATCCGCTCTGGTATAGGGAGCAAGCCGTCATATACTCTAGAACACAGGTATTCTTCTTTCCGCTTGTGCTCTGTTTATTTCATTCGTTCTTTGGCTTTATTTAACATCAACTAGCGGATATATAAATCTTTTTTTCTCTAGCTCGAGCCAAATCATATACGAAAAAGAGCCAAAAACAAAAACCATATCTAGAAAGGGCCAATGGGGTAGAGGATTTGATACAATATACAAAATAATTTAGTATGACCTGTCCATGTATTGGATAAACGTTGGTATTATGATTTTCAGGAACAATTTGAGCCTACTAGATTAAAAAAAAAAGTGTGTAGGTTTATGTATTAGCACGCGGTCAAAGCCAATCTAATGAAAAATTGGGGACCAAATCAGAATTCGAGGTGGCCTTTTTCGAATGAGATTTGTGAAAAATTTTGGGCGTTGACCTCCCCCCCTCCCCTCCCTTTCCCGTTAAAAGATCGGGCAAAAAAAGTACTTTAATCTCCATGGAAGAATTGTCCCGAAATTACAGTGAGAATAACACAAAATGTTAATAGGGCCAAAGATGTGAAAACAACAGGTTCCAAAGACCTTCTCTTAGTTCCACCAGGGGAGGGCTGTCCTGCAAAACGTGTTATGGTGCTTAGTCTGGCTGCATGCACTGGCAGCGAGCTGAGCTGATTTTGCTGATAAGATAAGATAAGATAAGATAAGATAAGATAAGATAAGAAACTTTATTAATCCTTCCGGAAATTTGTCTTGAACAAGTGCACAAAGACAATATTATTATATTAACAAACAATACATCAATAGTGAACTCTGGTAGACTATAAAACTAACATGCAATGTCATACTGACTCATAATACGCAAACACAACACACACACACACATACACACCGCATACATACTCACGCACACACACATCCGTACACACACACACATACACATACACACCACACACACACA
>JAWQUT010000147.1:56922-67781 GCA_033807755.1 Ellobium chinense | reverse complement strand
CACACACACACACACACACACACACACACACACAAAATATCGATGGCTGAGAGCAGTAAGAGGATATCTCCACTTTGAGTAATTTGAAACAATAGAGTTTTGAAGATTTTGTATTTCTAACTATATCTCAAATACACATTTCATTGACATTGTGTTTTGAGGTGACCGTGCATCAGAAGTGTTTGATATTCAGTCAGTTGGTGAAGGGAATTTAGTGCCTAAATAAAGGGTTAATGGATCAAAGCGGGGACAGAACGCTGGGCGCGGGGGTCGAAGTTTGCAGCTCAGTGTCAGCTGGTTGGCTGGCAGCCAACACGTGCAGTGGTCATTATCCGTAACAATGGTCACACAGCCAGCGGGAGGCTGGGTCCATAGGAGCCTTCAGATAAGAGAGTTAAGTTCTTAATGTTCGAGTTATCCTGTTAACTAACTGACTGATCCACCGATTGATCCACCGACTGACCCATCGGCTGATCCACCACGTTCAGTACAGACTAAATAAACCAGGTAAAAACATTTAGACCTTGTTGCCGTTTGTGTTAGCAAGTAACACTCCCATCACAGCCACCCTTCACCATCACCACCACCACCATTGACAACACCAACAACAAGAACAATAACAACAGCGACAATAAAAACAACAACAACAAGTTAAGAAAGTCATTACTATGAAGAAGACAATAAAACATTCTGCCGAAATGTTTTGGATTCCTTTTTATTTTGAGTTTGGAGGATATGCCTTGAAGATCAGACATTTTCACAGCTTGTTTTAGGACTTAAGAATTTTCTTAGCTTCTGCGATAATTTTGGTCATGTTCAGCTTCCCTCTACTGTTCACTTCAATGCTATCAAGGAAAACCACGTGATGGGGAGCCATGATACCCTCCAGACCGGCTGCAGCTTTCTCTTCCACAATCTTCATGATGTCAGATTCTGTGATGTCACTTCCGGCTCTTCGGACCACGCATGCGCAAATGTTGTGTTTGTCTGTGTCGTCTGGCATCGGAATAACCACGACTTTTTGGACATCGGGATGTTCATCGATGACTTTCTCTATCGTGGACGGGTAGATCATTTGGTCTCCACGCTTGATGACGTAATCATACCTGGTGTAATTAGACAAACTCATAATTGAGAGCTTGCGCATTAACAGTGGGATCATTTAGCAGTGTAAGAATTACATAAGTGCAACGGTGCTCAAAGCACCCGTAGTAGCGTTCATTGTAAGGAGTTAGAGTAATATAAATGCTTACCATATTAAGAGATCCCATTGTTAATGTGCAAGTGTTATTGTTACCATGGTAAAATGTTCCATTGTTAATGCGAACGTTCTGAACCATAATGCAACAGGCTGGTAAATATACGTCTGAGCTCCCATAGATAAGGGTCTAAATTTAGCTATTCCCTTTCCCTAGTTTTTCTTTTCAATGACCGATTTTACTTCGTGAACTTCAATGAAGCTGACTTCACATAGTACTGTGATTGCGTCATCAAATCTCGCTTCCGAAAGTTAAAAAAAAAGCATCAGCCAATGAAAGCAACTGTAGCAAAAGTAACTGTAGCAAACTTTATAAGCCAGAAATTTTCTTCTGGCAAATGAAAAGTGGATTGTTGCTGAAGAAATCTTTCTGAAGTTGAAGCAGATGACCTCGCAGGCATACGAACTGAGAGCAGGCCAGTGTACCCACACATAATAGTCCTAGATCTAGTAGCAAATCCAAAATTTGAATATGAATTGAGGTGGCTTGGAAAGGGAGGGGAGATAATTCTAGTATGATGAGGGACTACTACGTCAAGTTAAAAAGGCTTGAACTATGTTTTCGTGAATATGACTTTGCTGGAAGGGTTGGCAAAATAAGGTAGTGTTTTTTTCCAAAGTCGTAGTTCTTCTATAATTTCATTGGGCATAAACTTTTTTGAATGAAGATGACTAATTGTGTGTTGTGTGGATGCAGGTCTTTGACACTTATTGTTTTTTCTTCTGTTGGCCCTATTAACATTTTGTATTATTCTACATATACCACTGTGATTTGGGAAAATTTCTTCCATGCAGGTTAAAGTACTTCTTTTGCCCGATCTTTTAACGGGAAGAAAAAGTGGGGTCAACGCCCAAAAGTTTTCAAAAATGTCTTTCGAAAAAGATCACCTCAAATTCTGATTTGGTTCCCAATTTTTCATTTGGCTGGTTTTGACCGCGTGCGAATACATAGGCCTACACATTTAATTGTTTATCTAGAAGGCTCAAATTGTACCTGAAACTTTAAAATTGAATGCTTTACTGATATCACAGGTCATTTTACATATTTCTACACCCTAACACTGTCTGGCAGGTCCCCCAAAAAGGGGGATTTTATAGATTAGCGGATTAATTGGGTTGTACACAATAAGTGATTTGCCTTTCTAATAGGTGTCACAAACCTGCAGAATAAAATTGTGGGAAGCGAGACAACTCAACAAAAAAAACCCGTTTTCAGTCTTATAGCTAAGTTGTCCTGGCCTGTCCTAGACGAGGAAGAGAAGGAAACAACTAAACTCACAATAAACAGAAAAACATGTTTGTGCCCCTGCACTCCATTCCCCCGGCGCTCCCCCTCCCCCACCCCCATACACACACCCATTTTGGTGAACGTTTCTGAGCGCACTTGAATAGGACCCTATAATGGTTAGAACACAGCTCTGCAAGCGCGCCAAACAATTTGTACTTCATCGTGTGGCACCGCACCGTACCGCACTGCAGTGCACTGACTGAACATGAGAAATATTCACAAGGGTGAGAAAGTGTTCTTTATAATCTCTCACTGGACCCCTTAACGCCTTTGGGGATCTCAATCGTTTAAATGAGCTAAACGATATATCCCTTATCGTCGTTTCTTCTTCCCCATTTTTTGTAATCTTGCCAAACTTTGAGAGCTGAACGTGAAACGGTTTTGATTTGTATAGCGGACAAACCCAGGTAATCAGTCAGCCAGTCCCATACTGCGTGCTTAATTTATCAGTTATAACTTCTTTTAATAAACTATGTCCATAGGACACTCTACATAAGTGATATTCTAATACAAGATTGGTAGATACATATTTGAGTGAAGTTAGAAATCGCGTCGTTAAGATGAAATTCAGGTTAAAATCTGACGAAGCAGTAGTCAAAGTGACGCTAAGCTTTTCGTGTATATGTCCTGCAGCCAGTCGAAACCAGGCTTATGTTCCTGTTTTTTCTAAATCAAGTTATTGGACGTGACACTGAAGCGTGTTGTGTGTACTTTTAATAGGTGGACAACCTTTCATCTTAACATTACTTAGTCTCGAGATATAGTTGACGGTTCTTTGAAATGGCAAGGGTCATTCCTTGCAATGGAGAAACAATTCTGAGAGAATCGAGAGCGAAGAGCAATCTTATACAGTACTATAAGATTCATCTAAAGTGCATCATAAAAACTCCAGTATATGCACAGTTTTTGACCATTTGCCCATTAAGATCAGTATTTTGGTGTATAGAAATGATTTAGCTCTCAATCTTTGCAACTAACAAAAAATTGATATATCCTATTTGGCTGTGTTCATCTTCAGAGCCTGATAAGATAAGATAAGATAAGATATGATAAGATAAGATAAGATAAGATATGATATGATATGATAAGATAAGATAAGATAAGATAAGACAAGGTAAGATAAGATAAGATACACTTTATTAATCCTTCCGGAAATTTGTCTTGAGCAAGTGCACAAAGACAATATTATTATATTAACAAACAATACATCAATAGTGAACTCTGGTAGACTATAAAACTAACATACAATGTCATACTGACTCATAATACGCAAACATAACATACACACATACACCCCACACACACACACACACACACACACACACACATACACACACACACACACACACACACACGCGCGCGCACAAGCTACTTAAGTCTGATTTTGAACCGCAGCAAGACATACTAATTTTTTGACTGTACCTTCCAATGACAATCAAATTTCCAGCCTCGTTGACATAGCCTGCGTCAGAGCTCATGAACCAGCCGTCAGAGGTAAGCGCCTCTTTCGTCTTATCCTCATCTCCCATGTAGCCGGAGAACATTCCAGGAACAGAGATATACAGTCGACCTGGAGTAGATATATTATAAACATTTTATGTAAGCGTTTCAATCACATTTGCTCCAGTCTAACGGTCTGTAAAGAGGATGTCTAGCTATAGGTAGTGAAAAATAAACATTACGTCGATACAGCTGTTTAATTCCATGTAAACGGCAACCATAATGTATCCCTCGCAGAAAGTTATAATGCAAAAAAAATAATAATGACTATGATAGTACTGAGATTTATAAATCTCGTATCCAGATTATGACCACTCACGCGACTTTACACTATTATTACCCCAGCAGGTCAGATAACTCTAGGACTTCCTCATCTCCCTGAGGAGCATACCGTGCCGCAGCCATTACAGGCGCTGATCACTAACATTCTGACAATATCTCTCACTGCCTATAGCCAGGTACGCATTTTATAGACGGGTGGAATGAGGGAAATGTGAATGACATGCTTTCCCAAGGCACTTACAACATGATGATGGTGGTCGGGAATCGAACCCACGGCCTATAGATCTTGAATCCAAAGTTCGGACAAGTTGCTTCAGAGAGTTAAGAATATTCTTAAGTTCAGTCGTTTGCCAGCGTAAGAAGGATGAGAATTCGCTAAGCAAGCACAGGCGTGAATACGAACCTCATAAACATCATCATTATTATTCTTATTAAGTTAATATTCATTTCTACTCAACAGGACTTTGCTCAAACGTTAAGACTGTTTTACATTTTAGCTCTTATAGATTTTCATTAAAATGTTATAAAATCGGATTGAAGTAGTATTCTAAAATTTTTATTTTATTTTACGATAATGATGATGATGATGATGATGATGATGATGATGATGATGATGCTGATGATGATGATGGTGATGATGATGATGAAGTGAAGATGAAAATATGCCTGTTATTTTCCAGAAAAGGATGTTTTTGTAAATTCCATTCAGTATTATATATTCACTCATAATACAAATAGACATATCACAATATACATTGTATATATATGAATATCAATATACTGTATTACAAATATGAACTCCATAAAAAAAGAAATTGCTAGTGGCCACAATGCAGCGCCCTGACCATCTCCCCTCACCTCCAAACCTATGTTTTAATTTACACCTGAGGCGAGTAGGAAAATAGGAGTAAAGTCATTTTTTCAAGGACACCTCAACGTAAACCGTCCGACCCATGAGTCGACCCCACAAATTTAAACTTAACCGTCTTTAGTTTATGAGAACCACTTACAAACCGCGTGGTCACATTGTCTCCATAAACATTTGACTTTGCACACAACAATTTTCCTCTTTCCTTCCTTCCTTCCTTCCTTCCTTCCTTCCTTCCTTCCTTCCTTCCTTCCTTCCTTCCTTCCTTCCTTCCTTTCTTCCCTCCTTCATTCATTCATTTATTCATTCATACTTACAAAAATCTCCAAATCTAGGGCGTGCTGGTCCGTGGAAATATATAGACAGCTCTAAGAATTATATTAGAATTTTTACTATGCCGCCCTACGGCAGCTGGAAACATACCTGGTTTTCCAGGAGGAAGAGGTTTCATGTTTTCATCCAGCGATTTGATGACCGTCCCTGAAATATAGGAAATGCGACATTCAAGACAACTGAGAGCTTGCGCATTAACGACGTGATCTCTTCCCATAGTAAGAACTACATTAGTGCATTAGTGAAAACGTCAACTATAGATCTTTACCTCAGACAATAAAATACCTATATTAGCCTTTTGAGTGCAGTGTTAATTTTTTTGCTGTTTTAAAAACATGTAATAGAACATATAAATATAAAACAAATAAACGAACAAAAATAAATAAACAAACTAAAACCCACATGAAATAGAATGATCTACTGCATCCACATATGGCCACACGCTGTGAGGAGGTTAAGGTCTTTGACACCTATTGTTTTTTCTTCTTTTGGCCCTATTTACATTTTGTGTTATTTTAAATATACCACTGTGATTTGGGGAAATTTCCTCCATGCAATAAAAAGTACTTCTTTTGCCCGATCTTTTAACTGGGAAAAGGAGGGGGAAGGGGGGGGGGGTCAACGCCCAAAATTTTTCACAAATGTCTTTTGGAAAAGATCACCTCGAATTCTGATTTGGTCCCCAAGTTTTCATTTAGCTGGTTTTGACCGCGTGCGAATACATAGGCCTACACATTTTATTTTTTTGTCTAGACGGCTTTAAAATTGGATGCAGGGCTCCAAAAAAGGGGGATTTTATGTATTTGCGGATTAATTGGGTTGTACACAATCAGTGAATTGCCGCTCTAATAGGTGTCACAAACCTTAAAGGAGGTACTACACTTTCCCAGAGATTGTGATGCAGATAATGTAGTGCGCAACAATTCACCATAAATATATTGGAGTTTCTATTCAAAAGTGCACACCGAAGTGCTAAATGGTACATTGTCATCCTTTAGAGTGGTGAGCTCAGAACCGCAAACATTTGCGTTTGCACCAGTTATTTGGTAACAGATGTCACTCATGTTCTTTATGTAGAATCCTATGTTAGCTTTTCTATAAAGCATTAACAACACGCTTTGAAGTAAAATCAATTAGCCTTGTGCCTATTTAGAAAAACTAGAGACGCCGACTTAGGACCGTGATAAAGATCCTTAACAAACATGGTTGAAGTCTGGTATCAAACAACTGGTGCTATCAAAAATGACATTATCCTTAGAAGAAGCACCCTTAAGCGCAGAAAAACATGCACCAATCAGCGTTATGGTGTGTAATTTTAGCATAGAAACTCTAATGCCCTCATGGTAGTGAGTTGTCCATCATGCTAACTGTACTACAGCCTCGAAGAGCCCTCATGGTAGTGGGTTGTCCATCATGCTGACTGTACTACAGCCTCGAAGAGCCCTCATGGTAGTGGGTTGTCCATCATGCTGACTGTACTACAGCCTCGAAGAGCCCTCATGGTAGTGGGTTGTCCATCATGCTGACTGTACTACAGCCTCGAAGAGCCCTCATGGTAGTGGGTTGTCCATCATGCTGACTGTACTACAGCCTCGAAGAGCCCTCATGGTAGTGGGTTGTCCATCATGCTGACTGTACTACAGCCTCGAAGAGCCCTCATGGTAGTGGGTTGTCCATCATGCTGACTGTACTACAGCCTCGAAGAGCCCTCATGGTAGTGGGTTGTCCATCATGCTGACTGTACTACAGCCTCGAAGAGCCCTCATGGTAGTGGGTTGTCCATCATGCTGACTGTACTACAGCCTCGAAGAGCCCTCATGGTAGTGGGTTGTCCATCATGCTGACTGTACTACAGCCTCGAAGAGCCCTCATGGTAGTGGGTTGTCCATCATGCTGACTGTACTACAGCCTCGAAGAGCCCTCATGGTAGTGGGTTGTCCATCATGCTGACTGTACTACAGCCTCGAAGAGCCCTCATGGTAGTGGGTTGTCCATCATGCTGACTGTACTACAGCCTCGAAGAGCCCTCATGGTAGTGGGTTGTCCATCATGCTGACTGTACTACAGCCTCGAAGAGCCCTCATGGTAGTGGGTTGTCCATCATGCTGACTGTACTACAGCCTCGAAGAGCCCTCATGGTAGTGGGTTGTCCATCATGCTAACTGTATTACAGCCTCGAAGAGCCCTCATGGTAGTGAGTTGTCCATCATGCTAACTGTATTACAGCTTCGAAGAGCCTTCATTCTAGTGAGCTGTCCATCATGCTAACTGTATTACAGCCTCGAAGAGCCCTCATGGTAGTGGGTTGTCCATCATGCTAACTGTATTACAGCCTCGAAAAGCCCTCATGGTAGTGGGTTGTCCATCATGCTAACTGTATTACAGCCTCGAAGAGCCCTCATGGTAGTGGGTTGTCCATCATGCTAACTGTATTACAGCCTCGAAGAAAATTATTGTAGTACATCTCGTTAACCCTCTAGTGCCCACTGCTCCATATTTGGCAACCCAAATTCAAGGGTCCAGTATGGAGTGATCCAAATATGGCACGGATGTTTCAGTGCGCGGAGGTCCCAATTTCACCCCCAATTTTTCACCTATTATATATTGACATTGTTCAAAATCAATGTTTTATATGTATTTTGGGTGGCATTTGAAGTGGGTATGTGAATTTTCAGAATTTTCCTAACAGTATTTCTATGCCTGGGCACTAGAGGGTTAAACAGTCCTATATATATATGTCATGGAGATCTTCCACCATGGGTCCTTACTTTCACACGGAGTTCCGCAGTCAAAGTCTTGAAACTGTTTGGCAGATGAGATGAACTTGGAGCTGATTGTCACTGCCTCAGAGCAGCCGTACCGTATAAACACTGCAGTGGCGACCTTATCCAGAAACCAGGTGAGGAGTTGTTGTGTTACAGGATACGCCCCTGTGGAAGAAAAGACCGAAATGAGGGAAATTTCACAGTTGTAAAATGTCATCGGTTCTGTAATGCTCTACTACAATGGAGTTGAGAAAGTTGTTTAGTGATCTGGCCTACTTGGGTTATCATAATGTGAAGTCCCGTACCCGAGGATAAAATGGGTATGATTCATATAGATTTACATTCTATAACAACTATACTAATAATTATTACTGAGAGCTCAGGCATTAACGATGAGATCTCTTATCATCGCAGGAATTAGTGCCTTGAAGCACAACTCCTGCAATCACTTCTTCCACCTTTCATTTTTCCATTGTCAAGGGAATGTGATTGGCTGATATGATACGTTACATTGCCTTTAATTGGCTGGTTCATCATTCACTTGCGGAAGCGAGATACGACAATTTTGCTGAAACAGGAAGTGAGTGTCACTGGAGTTGATTAATTAAGAACGGTGTATTGTGAAGCAGCGTTGCCGAAAGGTTACAGCGTTGGACTCAAGATCTAAAGGTCGAGGATTCGATTCCCGATCGTGGTCGTGTTGTAAGTGCCTTGGGAAAGCATTAGCATTTTATTTACATTTTCCTCAGTCCACCCATCTGTAGAATGGGTACCTGGCTATAGGCAGTGGTAGATATTGTCAGAATGCTAGTGAATATTGCCTATAAATTGCTGCGGCACTGTATGCTCCTCATGGAGTTGAGAAAGTCGTGGAGNTGATTATTATTATTATAACAATTATTATTATTAATATAACATAATTATCATTATTATTATTTCATAATTAATATTATTATTATTACATTATATTAGTATTACATTATTATCATTAGTAGTAGTAGTAGTATTACATTATTATTATTACTATTATTTCATTATTATTATTACTATTATTACATTATTATTATTATTATTACTATTATTTTTTATCATTAAATCCAAAGAGAGCTGCATCAACGTTCCACACCAAGGCTTGCTTGAAGGCAAAATAAGCAAAAATAAATAATAACAATATACCCAGGCCCTTAGACCAGTTTGCTTGGAACTTGCTTCAGTGTGCAAATGATGTACAACTCTCATTGAAATAGACATGGAAGATTGCACGCCGAAGTGCAAAGATGTAGAAGTGTTTGCACCTACTAAAATGTTTGTTAATTATTTGGCTTCTCTTACGAAGATGGAAGTGCACGTTCGGAAAAATGACACCACCATCTGTCAGGAGTTATGAGTTATGATGACTCGATTAGTTTGTTTTGCCGCGCAGGGGTCTGAGGTCATTGTACAAAGTGAGTAGATTGCATTGTATCTCGTGCGCACGGATTATGAATGTCTGGAAGTAGGTGAGTGGGGGAAACTAGACTTATAAAAAGGGTTGAGAGCAAGCACGAACGTCGTGCTGAATTTTCGCCGGGAGCGACCGTGTTAAAGGTAATACCGCCAAGTCTTGGTAAGTGTTGAAAGCTAGTATAACGATCGCGAGTCCTGGGAGCGAGTGGTAGAACCAGTGAAATGTTTATATAATAGATATTCATTTGGATGTTTGTGTGCTAGTGTTTCTTATTGTAGGGTGACTGAAGATTTTCAGGTGCGTCGAGTAAATTAGGATGAATGCTCAATTTTAATAAAGTGCAGGGATCTTCTCTTGCGATACTTCCAGGAGGATGCAAAACCCACGTACTCTGAAAATAACTTAACTTGTAAGGATAAATGAGTAAATTAATAATTTTGTTATAATCTCCTGTTCTAGGCTTTAAGGGCGGGGAGCGTGAGACGTTTTCCCCGACGTTGTAAAGAGGGCGCTTGGCCCAGGAGGTACGCCTGCCTTCCGCATCAGCCCTAGGTACTGGAGATGGCGGCGTAGAGGACATATAGAGTGGGAACACCTTTCCCTGAGTTAGGTAATACTAATTCTATTTCCTACACGGAATCATATCATCTGCTTGTCTTGTAGCTGGATTAAGAGCATGGAGGCTCTGGATATATGTTACAGCTTGTCTTGTAAGCTTCGTTAAGACCAAGGAATGCTCTGGGTAAAATATGTATTATAAGCTTGTCACTGAAGCTGGGATTATATGATCCTGAGTGGGTGGAGTGATTGTGGGGCTAAGTCTTGAAGCCCAGTGTTGACTTGACATTATATCAGTAGTTTGACGACTCGAAATAATATCATGTATGTAATTTATTTTTGTTATTACATATGAACCTGAGAGGCAAGTTTCATGTCGTGATTGGATGTCTGGGTGAGTGAATGTTAATGTCTGTTTGTGTGCGTCCCGTCATCTGTGAGTTTTTGGGCCATCTTGTGTGTTTTCGGTTTTGTCCTCGTTTCAGTACAGGCTACTAGTCCAGTAACCTGTGACACCATCTACGCTTCATTTGTTAATGGAGCTTTATATATATATATAT
>JAWQUT010000147.1:23971-36150 GCA_033807755.1 Ellobium chinense | reverse complement strand
CAGACTGTATAGAATATAATTATTATATTCTTCAAATTTAAAATCGATAAAACAAAATAGTTTATATTGATATCATACCAGTACATTAGCATCAGCTCGCGTGTCAGTCATTAATGACCTAGTGTTAAGCATTGATTTCCATATTACAGATTTGCTCTAAGTGACAGTTTTAGACTCCAGTTTCAATCTGTTTAGGTAGGCAGAAGCCAACCACAGAACAATAAATACAACAATTCACAACGAATGGAGAATGAAAAGGGGAAAAAAATGCATAACTGATACTTCCATTTATCAACTTGCATCTCTCTCTCTCTCTCTCTCTCTCTCTCTCTCTCTCTCTCTCTCTCTCACACACACACACACACAAACACACACACACACACACACACAAACACACACACACACACACACACACATACACACACAAACACACACAAACTACACACACACACGCATAGTCTTTCTGTCCCCTTCTCTCTCCCTTTTTGACTCTCTCTTTTTCTCTCCCACATATACTAACTCCCCTCTTCTGATATTAACAGTTTCAACTGCAATTTCCACAAAATCCCATTATGTCAGTTATGTTTATACTTATCCATCGCACGCTTACACCCCCACCCCCACCCCCACCAACCTTCTTAACTACTTTCCACTGTTTTTCGCTGTAACAGCAAGAGTGTCAAAGGAGAATTCCATTTCTGACATTGCGTCAACAGCACATAGCTAGATAATAATAACCCTAGAATAGCAATGCATTCTTACAATTGCTATTAGGCTACTACCACAATCTATTTTAATTTAGTCAGCCTTAACATAATTTTGATCCCTGCAGCAATTGAACCTCGTCACTGTGCTTTGGATTCTGTTAGAAATGTTCCAGCTGACATAGAGGTGAGTTGTTATGTATCCCGGCTTCCCGAACGCCTCACCACCACCATCATAGCTACCATCAACACCACACCACCATCATCACCACCACCATCATAGCTACCATCATCACCACACCACCACCAACACCAGCATCATAGCTACCATCATCACCACGCCACCACCACCACCACCATCACCATCATAGCTACCATCATGGCCACACCACCACCACCACCACCATCATAGCTACCATCATCACCACACCACCACCACCACCACCACCATCATAGCTACCATCATCACCACACCACCACCACCACCACCATCATAGCTACCATCAACACCACACCACCACCATCATAGCTACCATCATCACCACACCACCACCACCATCATAGCTACCATCATCACCACACCAACACCACTTCTATTTTCATTAATAAAAACAAGAGAATGATCATGACAACAACAGAAATCATAAGAATCTTGTGAGGCAAACGAGTCGTAATCTTGGCTCTCTCGTGGACGAGTGTCAGATTTATTCTGGCATCTCATTCTGCCACTGAGTATTGGCTCCATAAACCTTTTCATGATTGGTTGTTGTTGTAGTAGTGAAGTAGTAGCAGCAGTAACAGTTATAGTAGTAGTAGTAGTTGTAGTAGTAGTAAAGGTAGCAGCAGCAGTAGTGTTAGTTGTTGTAGTAGTAGCAGTAGTAGTAGTAGTAGTAGTTTTAGTAGTAGAAGTAAAAGTAGTAGTAGTAGTAGTAGTATAGAAGTAGTAGTAGCAGCAGTAGTAGTAGTAGTAGAAGTAGAAGTAGTAGTAGTAGTAGTAGAGATTGTTTTTAAAACGTCATACAATGATTTACAACTTATTCATAAAACACAAACACATATAACAAAATACAGTATATACATTTTATATATTATATACGTGCACAATAGTATAAATAAAATCCATAACATAATATCAATTATCAGTCGTCGCGATGCAGCGCGCTGGTCCCCACAGATCTAAAGCCAAAATGTCATAATATACACCTAGTGTGGAAAGGGGAGGAAAAAGGGAAGAGAAGTGTCTTTCCCCAAAAAAAAACAACTACAACCCAAACTGTCCCACTAGGTAGTCGAACCCATAAACCTAATCTTGACAGTCTTCAGATTGTAAAAACAACTCACAAGCCCCAGGGTCATGCTGCCTCCCTAGTGCCCTTTGCGTACGGTACACATGAAGTCACTTGTATGGATTCCTTTGTGGGTTTTTTCCCTTGTGAACACAAGACAATCTAGTCATTCTACCTTTATCATTCTGTATCCTAATTATTATCAAAACATAATTATATAGTATATAACCTGTGTTCGCAGGACAATCTGGTCATTGTGCCCCTTTAATTCTGTATCCTAATTATTATCAAAATATAATTATATATTAGCTTGTGTAAATAGGACAATCTAGTCTTTGTGTCCCTTTAGTTCTGTCGCATAATTATTACCAAAATATAATATGAATATGAAAGAAGAGTGGGTGGATGGGCAAATTAATGAGTGAATTGAGTGATATTGTGGTTCTATGGCTTCCTGGTGGCAGCGCGGATGTGAAGCAAGGAATTACGAATCTGGATGTTGCGGGTTCAAATCCCTCCTGAGGCGGAAAAAGAAATCAACAGAAGAACACTTAGGAGTTATGGCCCATGTGTGGCCCAGGCCTCTGAGTGTGTCAAGTAGTCAAAGGACCCCATCGACTGGAAAGTAATTCTAGATCATGAACCGATTTGATCTAATATCGGACTTTTTTGCGAGATCGACGACTTGTTAGATCTTTCTCTGATGATTTTCTGTTATGTCTCGCCCTCGGAGTAAGAGGGTTCCCTATTTACACCTCAGCTCAGGAGCAAAATCAATGCCGAATTTAAGGGCTCCTGGTTAATCAGCGTGAGTGATAAGACAGTGAAGAAGGGCTGAGAGGAGGAGGAGGAGAAGCTGAGAGAGAGAGAGAAAGAGAGAGAGGGAGGGGTGTTATGAAATAGAGGGACTATAAGATGATGAGGGTGGAAGAGGAAGACAAGGGAAAGACAGAGAAAGTCCAGGAAGGTAATAAAGTAATTGTGTACAGAGGCAGACCCCAGGATTCTGGTAATATCAATATTACTAGCTGACGAACCCGATCCTCCCGGGAATGAGGGGAAAATTGATTGGGGGGGTGGGAAGAGGGGAATACCAAATGTCCACTAAACAATGTTTTATTTTGTGTGTTTTTCCACCTCCTCCCTTTTCCCATGCCCTCACCCTCACACCTCAGTCCCTGGGCATACCAACAGCGTTGTAATTCCCCTCCCCCTCTTTGCCCCGGTGAATACTTCCGTGTAAGCAAATTTTGATGACGTCATCCGCCAGGGCAGCAGGACTGGAAATTTATGTAACATATTTTTGTCTTTACTTCGGCGAAGCCAAATGGCAAAAACGGAAGGCAGTCATGATGACTGATGTATCTTTTTGTACCCTCACGCCAAATTTGACGCCGCTAGTCGTGATAGTTTGTCTGTAAAAATGACACAATCCATGTGTTTCTAAGTTGCCCAAAATAATAGATTACTTAGCCATATTATCAGTGCACATCAATTGCTCTGTCTGGGTACGCGCTGAGAACAGCTCACAATGAGCTGGCCTCATCACTTCAGCACGATGCACAGTATCCCTGTTTGACTTCATAATCATGATCAAAATTATAATACTGTACTTAATTTATATAGCTCCAAAATCCACTTAGAAGAATACTCTAAGGCGCTTTACATGATGAAAATGAATTGTAATAATGATAGCAAAATGTATAAATGGACAAACATCCATCAGATCCATTCAGTACAGAATAATATCATCATGCATAGTAAAAGTAAAGACTACACATATACCTCACTTAATAACAGTGTTTTGAGCCTTTTTTTTAAAAAAACTGAGCGATGTTTTCTTGAATACATGAAATTGGTTGGCACTCGAAGAGCTTTGTCAACAGCTATTAGAGTGTCTGATTGTTGTTGTCGTTGTCGTTGTTGTTGTTGTTGGTGGTGGTGGTGGTGGTGGTGGTGGTGGTGGATGTGGTATTGTTGCTGCTGCTATTGTTGTTGTTGTTGTCACTGTTATTATTGTTATTATTGTTGTTTTCTTTCTTATAGCTTAGTTCATATGCTCTTGTTTACAGGCGTGCATTATGATCAACATCTAGATATAATACGAATATAATACATTTTTGGACAACCATTTCCGATACTATTTTATGTTGACCATCATAATGCATTGTGTATAGGAGTGCATAGAATACCTGTAAAAATAAAAGGTACGAACAATTTCACTCATCTTCACTCCAAATAAGTTACTATACAATAATAATATTAATAATAAAATAATAATAATAACATTAACAATAATAATAATAACAACATAATAATAATAATAACAATGATAATATAATACTAATATAATAGCAATGATATAATAATAATACGGTGTATAAATCTCATATTTAGGCTAATGCCCGCTCACGCGACTTCACATAATCACCCGGCATGCGCATTTAGACTGGAGGAATGTCTTCAAGTTTCATGTACAGGTGATATTATTTTTATCTAACTTTTTTTCCCCTCCCTCTTCGTTTCCCTAATGGGGTTATGCTGGTTATGAAGAAGTCAGTGTTGGGGAAGCAAAAAATAACCAGAACCATAATTCAATAAAACAGAAGTCATACTTTCATTCAGGGGATGTAATCGTGTTAATTCCTCATGCCTTTGTTATTGTTAATACATTTTAATGCTATGTCCCTTTCAATCACTTTCAATTCTGTTTGTTCAAGGAAACGGGGGCACATTTCTTCCAGACGCTGACGTATTTCTGGAATCATTCCTGGAATCATGTGAACGTGTTGATTTTTTACCACGAAGCATTCTAAACTTTAGCAGTTGAAGTACGGAGGAATGGTAGAATCCTGTGAACCCCCTTTTGAGGGTCCTATTCAGTACATTGTGTTGAATGTTAATGACGATATGGGGCAATTCCAGTAGAGTATCACGTAAGTAACGCTAATATCTGAAACGTTTTGGCTTTACAGCAGTTGGTATTTGGTTGTGTGTAAGCAGCGTGGCCGTGTGGTTTGTGAGTTGTACTCAGAAAGATTTTCAAGTCTAAGGTTGCCCGCCCACAGAACACGAACATTTTGCGTCGGGAAAAGTTCCGTCAGAAGCTGTCTGTTTCCGTGCGTAATTGTAAACCCACAGGGGCCGGCAAAAATCAGTGCTTCAACCAAGGAAATCAACCTCTCGTCATCCATTGTGGCTTGTTTTGAGAAAACGGAAGCACGTGTGTATGTGTTCAAGGTGAAAAGTGATGTCACCTTACCCACGGACAACGGGAAAAAAATAACGCATGCGATACGGAATCTTTTGCGTCTCTTTCCGTTACTATCTATTGCGTGGTGTGTGGGTGCAGAAACGGCCACAGTACAAGGTTATATAGGAGATGTCCGTTGTGCTATCTTTTGTCACGGATAAAGACGGAAAAATACGTTCCGTTCCGTTGCTTTCCGTGGTCTGTGGGCGGGCACCCTAAGGTTTATGTGTTTGACTCGCGTGCTGGGTGGTTTACATTTTAGTGTCCTTTAGAAAGACACTTCACTTCCATTTCCTCACTCGAGACTCAGGTGTAAATGAGTACCTGGCTTTGTAGCTGGGGGGAGGTGGGGGACCAGGGCGCTGCGCCGCTGGCGACTAGCAATGACTTTGTTATTATTATGTATTTCATTTGTTATATTATGTATTTACATGTATGATGTGTATTGTTGTGTGTGTTTGTATTATGAATGAGATTTATAACATTGTATGACATTGTAAAACAATTTCCCTATGGGGTAAATAAAGTCGTATTTTGATTTTTCATTTTTTTTTCTCTGTCTTAAGAGAGGTCAGTTTATTCTTTGAATATAAACTGAAAACTGGTCGCTGTAAAGTCAGAGGTCATTAGAAGTTTGCGTAACTGACTCAGCACTTTGCTTGAATGAGTCTATATTACACTCGAGTTAAAAAATGAAATTGAAGGGCTCTCTAAATTTAGACTGGGCACAGACCGGTGAAGGCTTTAGTACATTTGAATCATATAAGGAATTACCCCTGAACCTTCATCCGTCATCTAACCTCCTCACCCATGCTGCTACTACTTCCACTGCTGCTGTTGCTGTTGCTTTTGCTTTTTCCCTCGGCTGGGTTATTTCCTTCTTTCTCATCATCTGTGTCATCATCATTTCCAGATGGGACAGAGGAGGATTTGCAGGTCACGTTGCTCCCCACATTCACCAGCTCTTCGTTCTTAACATTCACAGCTGGTATGTTAGTGACTGAGTTGTTGTGGACGTTATAATCGCCAGTGACTTGTACAATGTTGACCTTAACTCTGAGAAGAGAAAAGTTGAAGAGTGTTTTGATGTTATAGCACTGCACTGCTGACGATCATTGTGTCTCATTCTTTCGGATACAACAACAAAGTGATTGATTTTAGTAAAAGACAACTTTACGACATTGCGTCTCGCGGTGCCTTACTTCTTTGTTGAAATGTAAGCTATGCAGAAATTTGGCAACTTACATGTGTCCATTTCAGCAATCACTCCCTTAGAGAAACTCTTTTTGATAAAGTATTTTCTTCTTCATTTTCCTTTTCTTCTTCTTCTTCTTTCTTTCTTTCTTTCTTCTTTTTTCTTTCTTCTTTTTCTTCTCCTTCTTTTCTTCTTGATCCTCATCTTTTTGCTTTTCGTCCTCCTTCTGTTTTTCTTCTTCTTTTTTCCATTTTTCTTCTTCTTATTTCTTTTCTTCTTCGTTCCCCCCTCCTCCTATTCCTCTTCCTTCTCCTTCTTTTCTTCTTTTCTGTCTTTTCTTCTTCCTCCTCCTCCTCCTCTTCTTCTTCTTCTTCCAGTGTTTTTGGCAACTCAGTATTGAGTGCTCTATCTATGGGCGTATTAAAAACGATTCATACATTACCCAGTAGGGGTCTACGGTTTGATAAAATGCAAGAACGCAAAAGGAGGACGATCAGAGTTGAACATGTTAAAACAAAATAATTATGTTTCCTGCTAATGAGCAGTGAGTAGTTTTGCTTTGATTTCTAAATGGACTGTTAAACATAATGTTACAGTCTTAAAATCACTGCATTAGCTGTGCTTTATAAAAACCATCTCACGATATAATAATTAATACTGGGCAGTAACAGCAGAACTCCAAGTTACTTCGGCTAGTTTCTGACAAGCTCCGACTTCATAGTAACCAGTTTTGGTTTATGATTAAAGAACAAACTAAGTCCTCTTAGAAACAACCAAACCTAATTTCTGTAAAGCTAAAGCTTTTCAGAAACTACCGTAACTGACATGATTTTTTTTTCTGGAATTGCCCGACTCTCTTTCTTATTTCCACTTACATCGGCTGAGAACATGCACCTCCTTCAGGCTGTTCAGGCCCAATGTCTTCATTGCTGAGCTGGACTGACCGGACTGGCTGAGCTGGTTGAAATGTCATGTCATTTTCTACAAGACTGCAGTACGAAGAGGCAGAGCTAGGCCTGGTCTCCACGCCATCAGATGGTGGTGCTGCTGTAGTCGTGATGGTTCCTGATGCTGTGGTTGGAGACGAACTGACTGGGAGCAGTGCTGGCATAGACAAGCTCGTGGACAAGATCGCAGTCACTCTGGATGTGAGATCTGATGACGTTACATTCCCTGCCGTCTCGGGATATGACATGGACCTTGAAAATGAAAGACCATTTGCATCGGGCGTTGATGCCGCCGTAGACAACGTGTCCACAGGATGTACAGGATTTGAAAATGAAATTTAAATTTAAAGTTTAAAAATGAAAGGTGAGTTTGTTTTTCTTTTTCCTTTTTTTTTTTTTAAAAACTGCCTTCGTGAATATTACTTAGAAACTGAGAAAGAAGTAGTTTCAGAAATTTATTTCCAAAATATCAGTAGGTTGATTGATAGTCCCTCTTGTATTTCTCCTGCGGAGACATGCTTCTTTCCACTTTGAGATACACAAAGAAGCTGCGAGGTCAGATTTACTTGATTTTGAAACATAACAAAATTCATCACTAACTTGACATTCAGATGGATTACGGATGAAATGTTTTGAATTTCTTGATGAACGCTGTAACCATTGGCTTTGGGCATGTGGGCGAATATTAAGAAAACAGAAGACGTCACGGATGTCAAAAAAAAGAAAACCACTACGGATGTCAAAAAAAAAAAAGAAAAACCACTGAAATAAAATTTGCATGAGCAGTTGTTTCAAGGGGGTGCGGGGGTGGCAAGAGCCATTATTCGTTGACAACACAATGAGATAAGAGTCCTAATGCTTGCCATATTTCCCTTTCCATGTACTTGATGTAGGTTGATTCTGAACAGACTATAAATTAACTTCCTGGAGTAGAATTTTGTCTCATCAACAAAAACTTTGAAACAGAAGAAAGAGAAAAGAAAGACTACCTGTTTGGTCTTCTTCTCTCTCAGGTCCAGGGTCCTCACCAATAACAACTTCATCCCTTGGACGTAAAAAACGCACAATAAATGCTCTCAGAACGTGGGACCATGTCCGCTCCTCAACCTGCAGTGAATTATATCTTTTCAGCACCTCGGCAACATCTCTGTGTCGAAACTGCTTTGCCAGCCGCATGGGAGTAAAGCCATTTATCGTCACTGGATTTATCTTGCCGCCTCCTCGAAGTAAACGTTCCACTACATGTTTATGCCCGTTCATGGCACACACGTGTAAAGGACTGCCGATCTTGTTGTCCACTCCTGCGTTTACTAAGGCGTCGTTCTGTAGCAGGATATTGACTATGTCAATAAAACCTCTTGAAGCAGCGACATGTAAGGGTGTCCAGCCCTCACTGTTTTCTGCATTTACCAAGGCTCCTGATCTTAGCAATAGTTCCACCATTTCTTGACAGCCATCACTAACACATCGATGTAGGGGCGTACGTTTGAACACATCTCCTGCATTCACTGAAGCTCCTTCTTCAATCAATTTTATTGTAATTTCAAGGTGACGGTTCTGGGCATTCCAATGTAAAGGAGTGGTTCCCCATTTGTCTGCTACATTCACTGACGCCTCTGCCTGAATTAGTCTCTCCGTTACTTCTTTGTGCCCGCCACGCACACTCCAGTGTAGAGGAGAGATTGCCATCTTGTCTACGATGTGTACAGAAGCTCCTGCCGTAATCAACCTTTCTGTGATGTTTTGGTAACCGAACTGGGCACTCAAGTGCAAAGGAGTCTTTCCCAGATCATCTACAGCATTCACGAAAGCTCCTGTCTGAATCAATATGTCAACTGTTTCACTGTGACCACCACGAACACACCAGTGTAAAGGAGTGTACCCTTGTCTGTCCTTTGCATTTTCAGAAGCTCCTGCTTGAAGCAACATTTCCGATATCTCCTTGTACCCTTTACGGGAACGCCAGTGCAACGGGGTATTTTTCATATTGTCTTTTATGTTTACGGAAGCTTTCGCTTGAATCAACTTTTCTGTTATTTCAGTATGACCTTTACGGGCACTCCAGTGAAGAGGAGTATGGCCATCATTGTCAGCAGCGTCTACAGTGGCCCCAGCTGTCAGCAGAATGTCCACGATATCACCTTGACCTGTCCCAGCACACCAGTTCAGTGGAGTTCTTCCATCTATGTCCTCTGCATTCACCAGTGCTCCAGCCCTGAGCAGACTTTCCACCACATTTTTGTGGCCCTCTTTGGCACACCAGTTTAATGGAGTTCTTCCATCCCTGTTTTTTGCATGTACTTTAGATTCTGACCGGAGCAGAAGCAGGACTGTGCCAAAGTGGCCATAAGCCGCACTCAGATGTAAAGCTGTGTCACCATCTTCGTCTGCTGTGTTCAGTGAAGCTCCTGACGCTAGTAAACTCTCCACAGTACCGGTGTGGCCTCCCCAGGCGCTCAAAATCAACGGCGTTTGTCTGCATTTGTTTCTGGCCTCAGTATACGCTCCTGCTGCTAATAAAAGATCCACGGTCTCCTTGTGTCCTCCTTGAGCACTTAGAAGCAGGGGAGTATTCGTGTCTTTTGTTACTGCATTCACTTTGGCACCTGCTTTGAGCAGAATTTCTACGGTGCCAGAATGACCCCCCATACAGCTTAGATGTAGTGGAGTGTATCCTTTATTGTCTCTCGCGTTAACAGACACACCCCTCCGGATGAAAATTTCCACCAAATTTCTATCCCCTTGCTCAGCATTGCAGTGCATAGAAGTGCGTCCCCACCTATCTACGGGAGTCTGTGATAGATAGAATTCAGAGACTTAGTTATATCACGTTTGGGGAAAGATGAACTGATGAATCCAATAATGAACAGTCTTGTTTCAGAGTTATTGTTAATAACAATGGTGCATCCTCAGAAATACTTGTGTGTACCAAGGGTACCCTTAAACGTGAAAAATAAAACTTAGACAGATTGGCCACTGAGGCGCACCTTTTCAGCTGAATGCTAATGGTCTGAATCTAGCAGTCATAATGCTTTCAAATGTTCATGTGCTTTTTTGTTGTACATTATTGTATCGTTTGTCCGTGTACAACAGCAATATTGGGTCTATATCGATAAGCGCTGTTGTTGTTGTTGTTGTTGTTGTTGTTGTTGTTGTTGTTGTTATTGTTGCTGTTTTTGCTGGTGGCTGTTATTGCTGCTGCTGTTGCTTAAATTGGTGTTGTTGGTGTTGTTGTTGCTGTTGCTGCTGCTGTTTTTGTTGATGTTGTTGTTCTTCTTCTTCTTCTTTTGCTTCTTCGTCTTTTTCTTCTTGTTGCTGTTGCTCAAGTTGTTGTTGTTGTTGTTGTTGTTGTTGTTCTTGTTCTTGTTGTTGTTGTCATCATGTCGATGTTGTTGTTGATGACGGTAATGGTGATGATAATGATGATGGCGTAAGTTAAGTATAACCAGCAACATGACTTTTACCTCCTCTACATCTGTCATGGTCGTGATTAGTCAAGGTCAGGAATCTACCTGAAAGTCTCGAAATTACAAGCTCTATACTAGATGGCAGCAAAAAACACACAAAAAAGGTGTGAAAACTTAACACAGACAGGGCAATGAAAGGGAGATGATACTTATGGTTGACATAGTCTTTAAACTGAAAAAAGATTATACTCACACTGTTATAATTACCCATCTCGTTCACCTAACTGCACACATCGAAAAGGTGGCCAGGAAAAAAAGAAATGGAAACTTTCGAACATGACATAAGCGTTACACCAGAGAGCTGTATGAAGACACCAGGGTTGCCACTCTGGTCATTTGCTTTTCCAAGATAACAAGAGTGATTGTTTTCTCTGTATGTCTCAACACACGATAACGAAGCAAATCTAACAGGGAAAATCCTATAATTTGCATGTTTAAAAAGAGGAAATCAGGCATTTTGCCCACTTTAGCCTACATTACATTTCACAAGTTTCCCAGCAATTTGAGAAAAGTGATTGTTCCTTACGTAGGAGAAAATAGCTTTTCGCAAAAGCAATGCACCCTACTGTATGGGAAAATTCCTACGGGTGGCAATACTGGAGAAGACATTAATTTTTTTGTGTACTTACGTCATCCAAACTCAGGGGCGTAGACGACATCAGTGTATGACAATGTGGACTTCAAAAGATGACCGCTCTATCTCCACTAAGAAAAAATCTCCTGTCTCCGCCACTTCTCTCCATGGTCAGAAAGCTACAAGCCCGCTATTTCTTACTTGGTATAGATCTATTCTTTTTATCTCGCCTTCTGTTATGTACCTATGATGAACATAATTATGTCGCATATAATTTAGTCATGTATATATGATATTATAGTGAGGGACCCGTATCCTACTAACTTTACTTTTCCGATCCAGCGGTCTCTTGAGCTTGAAACCTTCGGCCTGACGCCATGATACAAGAAATACTCATGTTTCGGGGTTGTGCTCTGTCTCCATATAGTCTAGTGTGTTCCAAAGATCGAGCTGCTCTAGGAGATAATGAGTCCGACCTGTATCCTATAATACAGAGTCTTCACATTAAGGAAATATCATTTTTCATTTTTTCTCCACTTTTTTTTTGCTCTTACGAAAGTAGAGCAGCTAGATCAAAGAAAGGTTCATTAAGTTTGCAAAATTTGCGGTGTTATCGTGCGAAGGAAACGACTAAACTTCATCTACATCATTAACACCCCTCCTCTTTTTGTAAATATTGTGCTCACGCACGTCATTGTGTGTGAAAATATCGGTTAAGCTGAAAATAAAAAAAAAAAAAAAGCTACGCCAGCC
>JAWQUT010000147.1:10498-23287 GCA_033807755.1 Ellobium chinense | reverse complement strand
GAAGGGGGTCAATGCCGAAAATTTTTGTGACAAATCTCTTTCAAAGACAGTCAGCACTCCTTTTGATTTGGTCCCCAACTTTCCATCATGCTGGTTTTTACCGCGTGCCATTACATAGGCCTAACACACTTTATTTTTATACTTTAAGAACTCTGAGACTTTAAAATTGGATGTTGTATTAAGATCACAGGTCTTTTTACATCTAGACATTGGTTGGCAGGTTCACAATGTAGGCTACTGGTATAGTCACATTTATTCACAACGTACTCATACATAGCATCATTGGAGTATGAATCAAGGCAGATGGGGCATTTTATATATGGGCGGATTAAAAGGATTGATTGTACATAATCAGTGATTTGGCCTATTAGAATATTGTGCCAGAATTGTTTTACGACTGCTGTTTTATTATTCAAATGCAATTACATCTGCCATGATTCATACTCCAATGATGCAATGTATGAGTACGTTGTGAATAAATGTGAATATAATACACCAGTAGCCTACATTGTGAACATGTATGAAATTAGTAGTTATAGTGCTTTAACAATACTGTTCATGTGCTGTCCCGTAGTATGTTGTTTTTTGCCCAAGTACCACATTTTGTGGTCTGGGCTTATTCCTGTTAAACTTGTTTAATCGTAACAAAGACGTGACCTTGATAGCGTCAGTTTGTGACAAGACAGATCCAACGTTCTTGTACACTCATCTCGACAGATGCTCTTATTTGTTAGGATCACTATCGCCTTGTTGTGGTGATACATGTGTTGACTGTTTATAACACTAAGTGCATGCATGAACTTTTGCGCGGAGACGATAAATCCACGAAAAGAGAGGACAAAAATTGCGGCCACAGGACCTCAAATCGAGAAACACAAAATAAAGTTCCAGGTGACACTTCCGGTATTAAAGAAAAGGAGTTTCTCTCTTATTAGGCACAGCTACCTAGGCTACCTAGGCTGTAAAGATAAAGGTTCACCAAATCTTCTGAACATGACAGGGTTCTTTCTTTTTTTACAGTGCATCTATCAGCTAGTGATTTGCTAGGAGAGACCGTCAGTTACGATATTTTTGCAAATGACTAATGAGCTGTTATAAATGGCTTGTTAAGTTCAGTTAGGTGTCTACTGTTATCTGTTATCAATGTTACACAATGATTGTTCTTCTTCCAACAGATCTGCGTTCGCTTTTCAAGTCCTCTATTTATATGTGCATATCATATTGAAATACGGTTATCCTCTACGCAGCCTGTAGGTTTTTCTTTGCATCACTGACAGATGTATGAATCAGCCGAATAAGGCAATTTGTTACACTGATAATTATGACATGAGTCAGACATTTTTTTACAACCTTTTTACTTTCAGCATTTCCTCACAGTTATCGTAGAGAGATTGAGAGATCTGCAAACTGTGCTAGTCTATATATTTTTTTTTTGCATGCTACAAACTACTTTACACTCGTCAGATGTCACAACAAGGCAAAAGGCAAAGTCACAGTTTTAAAACAAACGGCACCAAATCTTGAGACTGACATCACTTTCTTGCATTGTCTAGTATAGGTGGTTTTTTTCCTCATCTGACAAGCTCACTCAGAGGTGATAGGACTGTGATAGGACTGTGATAGGACTGAGATAGGACTGTGATGATCTAAATTCAACAGGTCGGCTTTAGAATGAATTAGTGAAAAAGTTATTCATCACTGAATTTCATTCATTGCTTAGTAAATTCGCATAAACCAATTCGCATAAACAAAATCTTAAAGTTAAAGGAATGGTTTTATGCTTTAACACTAATTACTTCTGATATAATCAACTCCGCTTTAATCGGGAGAATGGAAAAAATTGCGTGTAAAAGGAATTGAGATTGTTCGATGACTTTTATGTACAGAAATAGAACGTTTTGTTATATGTTACGATTAAGCAAAAGTTGCGATTATATGGATTACGATTAATATTTTGTTGTATGGAAACTGTTGCGAGTAAGTGGAATTTGCTATTATTCGGATTTTGACCAACGGGAGGTAGTTAAATGAGTCTGTAACTGTCATGTCCCGTTCACGAGGACCAATGCTTAGGAAAGACTCCGATCGTAAAAGGTCTCAGTCTGTGACATTTGACTTTAATGATTTACGTCCTTTTGCGTCAACATACACCCTCATACTGTCCTTGTACTAGTTGTACTATGTGCCCCTATATTTATATTCATATTTATATTTATCTTGATAGCGTATCGTTATCCAAACAACTTATGTTCTGATAGTCAATCAGTACTTTGTGTATTCCATATGTTACAGGTGTCTTGTGTAATGAACGGGATGACAATTTTGACAAGATAATAATGTGTCATCGCAAAGATTACTAATCTGCTAACAAGATCTTTATGGATGTCGGCCCTGTACCACAGTATTCAAACCGTGGAAAATTTGTTGGGGAGGGGGGGGGACCAAACGGAAGGAGAAGGGAAGCTTGGTATTCGCAACTGGAGATTTAAAAGTTTCGTATGCAAAAATATTAACGCATTTCACACCGGCGCAGTGAGAAAAGGAAACAAAAATGTAGTTGAAGAAGCTGTGCACTGCAATATGTAGAGAGCTATCATTGACCCTGAACCAACTGATACAAGCTTGGAAGTACAGTCGACTCTCTTAATCGCCATCTGAATAATCGCAATGTTCTATTTTTATATATATAAAATTCACTGGATAATCGCAACCCCGTTTCAACGTGTTTCATGTGGCCCTAAGGGTCCCACACGCGCTCAAGCCGAATTAAACACGCGGAATATTGTCAATTCTGTTTGTCAATTCTGTTTGTCAATTCGGCTTCACGGTTTTTCCCCACACACGCCGAGTTCGGTTTGATCAAACTCATGTGGCAACATGGAGGAAGACCTAATTATAGTGCATATATATGTTTTCATTGCCCGATTGCTGTACTATTTTGATTTGATTTTCCATAGATAGGCAATCTAATGACTTGTATAATTCATTAAAGTTCAAAACCACCTCTCTCGACCACGAAACCATTTTTTAATTATTTCCACTTTTCCAATGTGCAGCTAATTGATAACACATTCAGGGGTAAGCCTAGATCACGTGCCTAGCCGACGCACAGCAAATTAAAGTGGAAAAAAGAGTCGAGACAATAGCCAGGGCGGGGTGAGAAAGGCGCGGTGTCGCCTTGGCTTGACGGCTTGACCAAAAAAAATATCAGGCAGGACCTGATCCCCGTTAAGCCAAGCCATTTGGCTTGATCAAACTTACGATTTCCCGATACACTCAGTTCTACTTGAGCAATCGGCTGGATCAAGCCGAATGGACCAATCGGCTTGTACATGTGTGGGGCCCTTTAGACTTGCAGTTAATATGAAATGACTGTTGAGAAAAACCGCTTTCTTGTCTCCGGCAACCCACTTTGGTCGTATGCATGATCTTTGCATAAACTGACACACTGCGGTAATTACGCAACCCCCACTTCGTCCTCTTCCTCCCCNCGTGTACATTTGGCATTTCCTCGTATTACACTCAAAATAATGGATGTTGTAAACTATAATCTGCTGTGAATTTCACAGCGTGTTCGTAACATGCAATACAGGATTGGCGAAAACAAAAAAAAAAAAAGAAGATAATGACATCATTTCGATCTGTACTCTTTCGTTGTTATTGTTGTTGTTGTTGCTATTGTTCTTACTGCTGTTTAGGCGACTAAATTAAACTTTTGCTGGACGATTAAAGTTTATTTAAGTTCAGTAGTTCACATTATCAAAACCCAAGATCAAATTTANCCCGACTCCGAAGAAAAAGGTCCAAGTACTTTTTTTTCCCCACCGTTCCTACAGTTCGCAAGTTAGCGCAAGGATTTTGCACATGGCTACATCCTCGAGATGAATTTTTTGCTTCTATGATAAGTAGTATACTATACTTCAGATACACATTCAGATTATTCTTAAACTGCTGAATTTTAAAACTACACTGGAAAGATTCTTCCTAAAACACTACAGTGTGTAACTACATTGTCGAGAAAAGCAGCTGCCACTACAAAATGTCAGTCGTGACGAGGTTTATTGAGAATACGACCTTGGCTGATACTGTATATAAATACGTAGTTATCTTACTGTACTGCCTCAAACTTGCCTATGACTACAGTATGTAAGCTCAATTATTAACCTACATTCTTGAGTATATGAAACTTTATACTGCCTTCCAGCCTTTTCAACTTGCAACACACTTCAAAAACACGGCTTATTTAAATCAATATTTATTATACTAACATCAGCATTTTTCAGAGATAGTGTAATGTTTCTTCACAGACCTCCTATAATGTGCGTTTACAGACGATGAATGAAAACAATATTCAATAAAAACTTAGGCAATCTCCCTATAAATATTTGTAAGCCTACATATATGTATGAATGTAAGAGCAATTCTAAGAGAATGCTATGTCTAGCTAATTTGTGAAAAGCTTTGACATTTACAGCAACCAGTTTCGGTGTTAGGTGTATATTTTAAGGATTAATTTAACCCCTTTTGGAAGCAACCAAAATTAAATTCCTGTAAAAATCAAAAACATTTCAGAAATTAGCGCAACTGACTTTGCATTTTGCTGAAAGTGGCCACTACAACTATTCAAACCAAAGCTTTTATTAAGACTGACAGACAGCGGTCAGAAATAAAGTTCTGAGTTAAATCTGAGCATACATTGCAGTTTCTTAAATCCTTAGATACCAAAACGAATCATATCTCCTGTGAATCAGGAATCAACAAGTAACAAGATAGTTCTCGTGGAGTAAGAAATGGCTTTACAGATCAACTGATTATGGACAAGCAAAAGTTGCACAGAAAAGTTGCTGATCTCATAAGACATTATCCTGCTCCGTGGAAAATTACCTAGGCAACTTGCTGATCCATGTTTCACATGGCTAAGAAAAGTGAAAACATGACTTTTTATGTCCTTGGAAAATTGTTTCACAGTATATGTTTACACCTCATTGATTATCATATCATACATAAACACATGGACCAATACACATAATAATATATTAGAGTAAACACACAATAATTAATAAATACAATATGTACACTTTACTGTCAATAAAATCCATATAACAAGTGAAACCCATAACAATCACTCTAATCGCTTCGGTGCAACATCCTGGTCTTCCCAGCTCTGAAGCGAGATTTTTTACACATCAGACCTAAAGAATATTGAATATATGCCCAGCATCTTTGTCCACGAAAATCGCCCAAGCTTTATCAGCATTTTTTGAAGTAGGCCGTGGTGTAGTGCTGAATATATACCTTGGATGATTTTCGAGGAGAAAAAAAAAAAGCTATTGCAGTAACAAACTGGCAAGTACTTGTTGCATGATTACAACAGACTCGAGACTGGTTGGACCACACACATTTCATTCTTGATAAATCACAGAAAATTACACAACAGCACTTTTTTAACAGTAAATCGTAAACTTCTAACGTGTAAAAGCTGGGGGGNGGGGGGGGGGGGAATTCTGAGCCCACTCAGGTCAAAATACTCACAATTACATTTTATGATGAACACTTTTTGGTGTACATAAAAATCACTGAAAATGGGTTGTTGACTGAGAAATTTAAAAGAAGTAATTTTCATGCACATCAAAAAGAGTTTGGATCATAAACTGAAAAAGTGAGCTGACAAGATTTTATTGACAGACAGGACAGGTGAAATGACCCAAGAGCATAAGTGGATATCTACATGAGCGTATGGATGTGCTGTTTGCAGCCAACAAGGAAAGAAATGTACAATAATATTACACGGGGCTTCTTTCTAACATTAAATTATCAATAAGAGAAACCAATATTATGCTTTAACAAAAGAACCAATTTTTTTTTGGTTTAAAATATGAAATGCTTAGACCGGAATGGTTTTCATCTTTTCGTCACCTTTAAAGCCAAACTACACCATCTATAGTGAAAAATCTAGGTTAGAAAAATGTAATTTCGCTTTGGGAGGTGAAGGAAAGATAAACACCTGCCCGTTCTAATCATCCCATGTAGAGTTACTTACATCATAAATAGTTATTACTTCGCAGTGTAAAGGAAACAATTCAGTAAAGTGTAATATCCTTTTAATGAGTATATTTTGATAAAGTATAAATTCCACATTGACTATTTCATAACCATTCTTTCTTTTCATGACTGACGTGGACCCCAAATTATAAGTATAAATCAACAATAATATACAGTTTTTCCTGCACTAAGGGCAGTGGTTGTACAATACTTGAGATGTTTTAATCATTCTAAATAAATCTGGCGTGTAGTTCAGTGTGAGCCTAATGACTCACAAACTGTCGCCCATGGAAACCATCCAAATTCTCCAGCTGAACGTAAGAAAGGACAACACTGTCCTATTTTTAATGGAATCTGGATAATCTCTATGGACAGCAGTTCTATGAGTAATCTCTATGGACAATACTTTTATGAATAATCATCTTTATGGACAATTATTTCATAACTAAACAGCTTCGCAACTTCTCAGGATAAATGTGTCAGTCCCTGACCAGTTGCAAAGTGACAGAGTAAACAAGTTGTGATACATGTACATAGACTCTATGTCATTATCATAAACACCAATAATACATGGTAGATTCACGATCATCACCCAAACAGAAATGGCAGAGGAAGGACGAAAGCGAGCAATTCTGATGAATTTAAAATTAAAGCAGTAAAACATTACCTAGATAGCTCATGGCAAGTGACTTGACTTTAAAGTGTTGGAGAACTGTCGTTACTGCTTCAAGCGTTAAAGGCAACAACTTTTTCAACCACTCAAAACTTAAACATGCCATCCTTACTTAAAATGCAGTAAAGACAGCGCATTTATGCTTTGTGAGATCAAAACTCGTAAGCACCTTTACGCTCAAGGCAGCAAAGCTACATACCAATTTAATTCTTTTCTTTAAAATAGTGATTACTTGATATCCATGGAAACATTTAAAGATGCCAAGAGTAATTTTCCTAACAGCTGAAAATTAAGTACAAGCATAGCCGTACAATCAAGAAACGCCATCGATGACTAACCAAATCACCAATAATAACCTAATGAGCATGTCTT
Organism: Ellobium chinense; assembly: GCA_033807755.1. Lineage (NCBI taxonomy): Eukaryota > Metazoa > Mollusca > Gastropoda > Ellobiida > Ellobiidae > Ellobium > Ellobium chinense. The sequence goes on along the minus strand of JAWQUT010000147.1, from coordinate 16,200 downwards.
AATGACGGAGGTTTATGGTAGCAGTCTTATCATACATGATCTACATGAGCCATATTTTCTGCTTTCTTAAGTCAGATTTAGCATCTCGATCTCTCATTTTCACCAGCCGTATCACAAAAGTGCAGTATTATATTAAAAAGCCCTTTCAAATGTTACAGAAGAATACACTTCTGGATAGGACTTTTTCATGCCATACTACACTCAGTTTTACGGCTGCTGAAAAGAGAGCTACAAGATTATACAAGACCAGAGCAGTTCAGATTTCTGAGTGCACACAGACATACCCAAAACTACCGTGTATACAGGATTGCAAAATTAAATTAAGATCATTCTTAATTATAGCGGTATATAACAGCAATCTTACGTCAAGGATGTGCATGGATATAACCGACAAATGCATTAACATTTTCTGCTATCCGAAGACAGCTTTATCATCTGGATCTCTTATTTTCACCAGCCGTATAACACAGATGGAGTATTACATGAAAAAGCCTCTTATAAAGATCCTTGAAAGGTGAACTTCTGGATACGACTTCATGCCACACTACACTCAAGTTTTATGGCTGGTCAACAAAGAGAGCTATCAGGATTATGAAAGACAAGAGGAGCAAATCATATTTCTTATATAAACAGACTAACTTACAATAATACTAGTGTATACAGTATTGTAAAATATAAAGGGAGTTATGAAATGGGTTTGTCTTTATAACCAGCGGTTTATAACAGCAATCTTATCATGGAAGTGTATGATGACCAACATATATGCCATATAAAAATTTTCTGTATTCCGTAGACAGCTTTAGCATCTGGATCTCTCATTTTCACCAGTCGTATCACAAAAGTGCAGCACTACATGAAAAAGCGTCTATGAAAGTTCATGGAAGATAAACTTCTGGATACGACTTTTTCATGTCGCACAACACTCAAGTTTTATGGCTGGTTAAAAAAAAAAGATATCTGGATTATGACATACAAGAGCAGCATAATAGATTTCTAAGTGCACACAGACCTAACTACAATACCACCAGTGCATACAGTATTGTGAAATATAAAGGGAAATAATGAAATATGTGTGTCTTGATTACAGACGTTTAACAGCATTATAACATGAAGGGCTTGTATGGATTAACCAGCATGTACCAGTGTTCTGCTTTTCTCTGACAGCTATAGCATCTGGATTTCTCATTTTCACTAGCCGTGTAACGCGAGTAGAGTATCACATGAAAAAGGCCCTAATAAAGAAGGTTCATGAACATGAACTTCTGACACGACTTTTTCATGCCATACTATACTGACGTTTTTTGGGCTGCTGAAAAAAAATGAGCCACCCAGATTATACAAGTCCACATGGGCAAATTTCATAGATATTTTAAATGGGCAAATTTCATAGATATTTTAAGTGCACACAGACTTATCTACTATAACACCACTGTATAGAGAAATTTAAACTAAAAAAAGTTTATGGGGAAAACATTCACAGCTCAAGTTCATTCTATGGTTTGAAATTAGAAGGGACATCAGTCTGTTTTACTGAGGTTGAATAACTGTGTGATCTCCGTATCATGGCATGGAGTGCGATCAAACAAAACTTGTAACAGCCAAAATCCTCTCTGAAATCTATGGAAACTGCCCAAATTCAGGAAGATTATATTGAACGATGCCGTCAAGAATTTGGGATAATATCCATTTACAACAGCAAGATTGTGGCCATAAAAGTTTTGCAAAGGGCAAACACAATGCACGGGATGCGAAGATCAACCTTAGTAATTTGTTTCTATACAAGTTTCATATCGTTTTCCACATCTACACACTGACATCGCTTTTGATATGATTAAAACATTGCCTATGGCTAGACGATATTAACAGATCTTACATATACAAACCCAGCATAATGACTGAAAAGGAATTGTGAGGTTTCATGAATTTAATTCCCATATATGTTTCATCGTCTTTGTATATACATTTTTTAATTCTAATGCTTATGACAACATCCCGATAACATTCATAACATGGAGCATATTATGGACCGACTAAACTGCAACGTGACCAGTTGCGTTATTATTAATAATGGGGCTAAACAGGAACTAACAAACTTAATCTTTTAAAGGCCCTCCGTGGTTTCACTTTGACACTTCACAGCCATGACGGTTGTGGTTTTCCAGAGAAATCACTCAAATCCATCTTCTAAATAGTGAACTTTTAAATAGCATGACGCTAACATGATGAACTTGAGTGAAATCTCTTGAATACCAAGCAACGTCTTGACTGTGTAATACAACAGAGAAAGCACTTGGGCGATGTCTATATGGACATGAGTGTACAACTAATAGTGCAGTCCAAACAAGCCATGGTAAGAATGTAACAATAACTCAGAAATTGAGAAACAGTTTCAGCCTTTTTGTTTCCAACATGGCTGCCTATGTCTACGGCCCAGCTGATAGTGCACTCGCCTCCAACATTTAACATTAACATACATGATGAGCAAGAAAATTACGGCCCAAATTCCTCGACTTAAAAAAGGAGCGTCTCTGCAGATTGGTTAGGAATGTGGTGTAAGTTTCATGGACATCAATGGAGTATTAACCGTCAAACATGGCTGTGAGATGACAAGCAGGGTTACAATGATGGACAACCAGAAATATGAAAAAAATAACATCTTGAAATAAGTGAACGGTAATTCTCCACTGTTATACATCAAAAGGGGAAAATATTCAGCCTCATTTTAATGCCTATTGGCAATGATTCAACTCATTGTGCATTTGTGCTCATTTTCATCATGCGCTAACACTTGACGATAGCCTTACAAGACAGTCGTGTACAAGGAAGTCATGTTAGAAAATGTGCAGTGAACAGCTAATTAAATGGCTTTCTTAAGCTTGAAGGATGTATCATGCTGGTGAGTTAATGGTGAAAATAGGATTTAACCAAGCCGTGCACCATTTTGAGAGATTAACTTTAACAGGAACCAGTGCAGGCCACAGAATCAGTAAACAAACTGTTACATGTGTTACTGAAGTAAATAATGCAGAGTCATATATGATTTGAGCTTTACTGAGTTGACGCTCAATCTATTTTCTTGGAAGGTTACAGTGTAGCCAACAAATGACATACATAACCAATAACAATAGGCTTACTGAGTTTAGAGAACGTACAGGTCTATATTATATGAGCAATAGTAACAAGACTGTTCTTAATTCACTGGACGCTATCTGAACAATTCAAGAACAATTCATTGTTTAAGAGTCGACTTTTTTTAAATATATATAGTGCGATGTTGACAAGAGGTTGAGAAAGGGGAGGGAAGCCGAGTATGTTCAACAGATTTAAAACTTTTAGTGCAGTGAGCAGCTTAAGACTGCTTTACTGATACAAAGTTGCCTAACATTTCTTCCTTTTCAGTTTAACAAAAACGTTACAATTGTATTAAACACCATTTGCAGCATAAACATAGTTCTCAGTCTTGTTTGTCAGCAGTGTGGACATGATGACGGGTTTCAAACTGATTCAAATACAAAGTTCAATTAGTCCTTAGCTTCAGTGCAATTTCAATGTCTTTAACGCTGTGGGGTGGTAGACATGCTGCTAGTTGATGTAGAGATTGGTAAATCGCTTGTCCACTAGCTGATGATATCCTGCCTTTTCTTGATATGTCTGCGTTTCATGACAATGTCACTGATAGGTGGCGTTTCCTCCATTAATGTGATCATAGCATCTCAGCTTCATGTTTGGTCGTTGTTCACGAGGCTGCCAGAGGGTCAGAACACGCGGTGATCGTCTTCCGGTAATGCCCGTGGTCGTCCTATATAACACAAGAATGCGTCTTCAGCTTCCTGCAGCTCCGCAGAGAGAGTCAAGTCTCGCAGTGATGTGAAAAGACAACAAAAATGTATCAGATTCACGTTTATAAGAAAACGTATAAATATATGAAATGAGGAAAATGGAATATAGAACTATAAAGTAGCTTTCGAGATATCGCAATCCCACATACCAGAAAAGCGGAAATGCCGGTGAAGAATACCGCTCTGAAACAGGACCATGCATATTCCTATTTCCCTTCCCCCCCCCCCCCCNTCCCCTTTTCGCTTTGCTTTAAGAAAAAGAGGCAAAAGTACCGAAAACCAGTTTCCATTAATAGATTCTGTTCCTTTAGGTTCATTAGTAAGCACTGGGCAATGCTTAACCCAATTAGAGACATCAATATCATTGATGGGAGTCTGTATAATATCTCTATATCTGAAAATGCTCAAAGCTTTTGACTGCGAGATTTTTACTGGCCAATAACAGGGCATCATATTTGTGTTATAAGCGCTACGGTGAAAAAAAAAGTATCTGGATATATTGTACCTGTGAATAAAGCTGTTGATGATCGCGTACATTTTCTTGGCTTTGCACCGGAATTGTGGCGATCCCCCTGTGAACTGTTGTGGATGTGACCGTTTGTAGAGGGCAATTATTAATTAAAAGCTATAAATCTGCGTACGTGTATTAAATCCAACCTCCAACGCCAACCTCAAAGCTTAACATTTTGCCATATGAGTATGTTCCCAGAAAAATCTTGATCAATGGAAATCCATTCACTTAGCCGTAAAGCAAACAGATCTACAGTGACTTTATATAGAGACAGTTAAGAGCAACACCCGCCTCAGAACTCCGCTGAAAAAGAGTTATGAAAATCACATCAACTTTCTATCATTTCTCTGCAATAGAGCCCTGTAAGTCTGCCTTGATTCGGATCAATGAAACAGCTTGAAAAGTTCAGACTAAGGTATGAGACACCCCAGTCGCAAAGAGGAAAGTTTTATATGCCTACATTTTAACGGGTAGACTGACCATGCACCTCCTGTACCACATCCATGCCGTCCTGCTGTCCTTTAAAGGGGAGGATTGTGGAGGTNTCATCGCATCTACCTTTGAAAATTTCAGCCCAATACATTACGAACAGGAATGCTTAGCTAAGGACAAACCATGTGCTCGTAACATTAGAATAACTGTCTATGGGCCTTCAAATGCCTAGAAATTATACATATCTCGTAAACAAAATTTTTACCGTACTCTGGCTGATATATACAACCATATGGTACACCATAATGTCCTATGTGATTTAATATAATTAACAGGTCTCTGTGGGGATGCAAATCTGAACTGGTAATGATTTGAAAAAGAAACTATATATTTTTTTTTTAATTTATGATTTTGTAAGGTGTGACAACGGATGTGTGATATAACGCTCTCTGTATCCAAAATGTTACAGTTCGGTATTCCATTTCGCCATTATTTTCTACATGATAATTATGCAAACACGTGTTACCATCTACATGGGATAATAAATTGACTGATATTTTGAAGCTAGTCCATATTCAGATTCTGGTATCGATATCAGATTGAATCTTCCTTTTAATGGATACTTTAGTCGGTTAACTTGCTGTTAATCTTACTGAAATAAAATATGGGTCGAGTTTATTTTAACAACTCTGCAGTTCATGACAAAACCACGTATTTATTAAAGCTTGACATGCCATTATTTTCATCAATGCAAAGCTGCGTATTGATTGACTCAATTATATTTAATGAGGTATTGTATAATTTTAACTAATGCTTAATTGTAAAGCTTTGTGTAATCGCCAGTTTTTAACTTGCTAAAATAACTGCGTTGCTTTCCTTGACAGAACGCACTGGTCAGAGGACGTATAACTTTTTTTTTC
>JAWQUT010000146.1:1649856-1664902 GCA_033807755.1 Ellobium chinense | reverse complement strand
TAGTAATGGGAACATCACAGAAATAATGGTATGTTTGCAGTGCGGCCATCGGGCCATAAATATCACCATAATGCATAACACACTGGCACACACACTGGCATGTGTGCTTGTCCAAGCACATTGCACCTGGCCAGCCAATGAAAGAACGTGGTCATTGGACACGGCTAGCGTTACCTGTCGAGTGACGCAAACGATAGAGTAAAGAGGTCCATTATAGAAGAGATCATTTCTAATTTGTTTTTTTTTTTTAATTTTTACTTCTGTGAATGATCAATTTTGAGAAGAAGGGCGGAGAAAACTTTTACCAGACATTTCATGTCCCTACCGGGAATCGAACCCGAGGTCTCTTAGTTAGTCTGAATGTGCTACCACTCCACCACAGGGACGCTAATTTCACAGCAATTTTATTCTTAAACATCTACTGAATGAAGACGTCCCCTAATTTCCATGTGTGAGCCTAGTGTTCACCAGTGACCCTAACATACTTCTCGATGTGTAAACTATTAGGTGTCATCTATTACTTCTAATTTTTTTTGCACTGTTGATGTAACACTACAGTAACATTCAGAGATTTGAAACTCTTATTACTGTAAATTTCAGAGAGTTTTTTTTAAAATTTTTTATTAGAACCGCCAAACTATATCGATTTTATTTAGTTTCACTCAACAGCCGGCCAACTTTGCCAAGGATTTTGATTTATAAATACTATTAGACCCCTCTATGTGTCAGCTATTATTTCATAATGTTTTAAACCATTTTGTTATTGGTATAACAGCAACAGAGATTTACAATGTTGCTATTGTAATCTGCAGGGAGTTGTATTAGATGGCATTACCGTGATCTTTGATCACTATGCTTACATTGTCAAGGTGTTTGCCAGTTTGCCAATATCTTATATAAAAACAAAATTAATGTAAAACAACATAGGAGTAATCTGTAGTGCCACTAGTGCTAGTTGAATGGCTGTATAAATTTCAATTGTAGGACTGTTAATCAGTAGTGAAGAGTGAGCCACTCACTTGGAGCAGTCCATTTGAGATGTGCATCATGTTGGAGCAATGTCCAAACTGTATCTAAACTTTTTCTTAAATATGGGAGTATTATTTGTATAATATTTTATATATATTAAACATGTTTGTTTCAATTTGTTTTAGCTGATTCTGGCTTTGTTATAATTATGAAATTGCACTGTAGGCTTAGTGCTTATCCTCATGAAGTAATTTTCAATTCTGATGAACTGAACTGAGCTTGATCTGATCTTAACGAAAACCAAGGTGAACTGAGCTGATCTGAAAAATGCACAGTTTTCCTGGAACTGAGCTAAACGTGATCTAAGGGCATTTTTTACTCAGTCAACTGATCTTGATCTGAACTCACTTTTTAGTGAACTTGCCCAACCCTGCTAGGGACTTTTTAAGCTTCAAATTCAGATTCGGCATGGTCAAATTAGGGGAAAAGTGTGATTTTTTTTGTTTTTGTTTGGTTTTCTATACGGTTACTATGGCAACGCCGCCATCGTAAATTTTGTGTCTTGAAAATTAGCTGTTTTCAAAAGCCTACGGCTCCTAGAGTATTGAATGTAATCATTTCAAATTTTGTAAACTTATATAGTACCTCTATAAAAAAGATAAAATGCATTTGTTTTTTTGTTTATTTTTCATACAATGTCTGTAATACATTTTTGAAATAATGTGTGTTGATGGATGTGTATTTTTCTCAATTTTCCACCCAACATTCAACTTCGTTTCAAAAACGTGACCAAATTCAAGAAAAATAGATGCAAATTATAGCCCAGCATACGTACCTTGGAAAAGACCATACACAATTGGAATGCTATTTCATTCATGCTACAACTGAGAGGAAAATCGAGGGAGGAGGAGGAGGGGAAGGGGTAAGATTTACTCTACATCAGACTAGGTAAAATTGATCAAGATTGCCAGTAGAACCCAAACTCCGTAAGAAGTTCATTCTTTCGGCCATGACTTTTTCAGCGACTGCAGCAAAGTTTCCACTTTAACTCTTACCATGATGATATATAAGGGCCAGTGTGGCCATCAGTGATAGACATCGCGTTTTATCATTAGGGGACATAAGAATGAAAACACGATGCCATGCAATGATCAGTAGGGTCTGGGACGACATCGATTTCTTGCGTTGATCGCTGTAAGAGTTAATAACAATCAGACCAGGAGGAGAGTCGGAAATTCCAAGGGCACTGGATAACAAAATATGTCTCGAACACAAAACTGATGGAAAGTTTTGTTTTTTTTGGACTAGATCTAGTTACGCCAATACGATGATTGGGAAGAACTTTCCCGCGAAACAAACAAACAAAAAACCACAACAAAACTGAATGACAATTCCAAGCTGTATTGTCAACAAATCAAGATCACAGCTGAGAAGTTCAAAGATTTGCAAGGGATGAAAAGTGTCTTATTAATGGATGTTTATGGATTTTACGACAATATGCCGCATTAACATAGTCGTATCATGCACCTTCCCCATTTCTCTTTGTCTTGATTCCACTGGGGTTGTAGTGCGTCTCTTGTCAACCAAGGCTATTAAATGTCCATTTTTAATTGCACACCCTGATTTTAATATTATTCTTATTGATATTTTGCAGAGGGTATGTCTCGTGACAAATATGTTTATGTCCATGTTAAGTTGTGGCATTCATTGAGACCCTGCTAATGAAACTGTCAGTCTTCAATTTTATTTCCGCACTTAACTCTCTACTTAAACATTATTATCACTGATTTTTAGAACAGCTTGGGACATAATTAAGCACTACGAGGTTTGCGGCATTACATTGTCCACTTGCAGTTCTCTCATTCGTTAATTAAGATGCTTTTAGTGCCAATGATATCAAAGCATGATATCACGCACTTTACTGTTCGCGTGCTTTATACTACCTAGTTTTATATTTATGACAATGCGACAGCTACAGGTGATTGTTTTAACTAGCTGAGGCCCAGGCCTTTCCAAGGAAGGAGAGGGGTCGAGGGAAGGAGGCGTGACCAAACTTACACTGACTAGTTTTCTTATTGTGTGTATGCGTCTCTCTCCATCACCTCTTCTCGTGCTGGCATGGTACGATTGCCATTCCTGCCGATGAAGACGTCCGCGTAAGCAAATTTCGATGACGTCATCCGGTAGCGAAATGTTGTTTCCTTTTTGGACCGAGATTGCCAATTGAAAAGCTGTAGAAGGACCGGATTATTTTGGGAAATGTGTTTTTTCTTGACTGCGTGAATCCAAATGGCAAAAAGCGAAAGCTATGATGATAACTGATATCTCTTTTTATACCCTCACTCCAAGTCTGAAGTTTGTAGCAGTGGTAGATTGTTCGGAAAGGTCACACAAAATATGTATCCAAGTTGCCAAATATATAATAGCTTTTCAAGCTACGAAACTGAAATTAACCTTGTGTTTGCTAATACTAGGTATGGAATGTTTTCATGACGAAAGAAATAAAGTTAAAGAAAGAAAGTGGCGCTGTCCGTACTATATGGGCTTCGTATTTCTATTTCCTACTGACCACAGCAAAATAATATTCTCTAATACTCTCATTCCACCGTTTTCATATATTTTGCTGCGAATAATCTTGTGATTCTGCTGTATGCAACTTTTGAGTGAGTTCAATTACATGATTCAAAGTAAACTATTACTGTAATAACTTCAGTGTGTTCCTCTACAGCTTGTACCAACGGAATAATAAAAAGGAGACCAAACAAGGAAAGGAAAAAAACAGAAAGAAAGAGGGGAAAAAATGAACAAAAAAGTAATAATTCCCCCTCTGATTTTACAAGAGAAGAAGCTTTAATATATCTCAGATTTTGAGGTCGGATGTCCAATGTTTAATCCAATTATTTAAGACTCGTCGGAACTGTCCGGAATGGCTGCATTGGATTTGCGCGAATGAACTGTGGTTGTTTTGCGCAAACAGAAAAGCAATGAAATTGCACAAATTGTCCGTACATGTAGCCAAAGACAATATAAAAGTATATAGTTAATAGGGCATGCAAGTCAGAGACAACGGGACCGGTTCCAGTCTGCACTCTTTGCAGTAACAAAAATATGCAAATTAATATGGGTAGATTGAGATAGTCTCTTGTGTTCTTCTTTGGAGAGTGGAACAGTTGTGAACATTATTAGTGTGTCTTCTTGTGACTTAAAACGTGTCTGTAATGGAGTGCGTGAGAGAGAGAGAAAAAGAAAGAGAAAGAAAGAGAGAGAGAGAGAAAGAGAGAGGTCTTGCTGTGCCCGTGGAGCTCATACGGAAAATTTGGACAGTCCCACTGCAAAGTATTTATCTGAACTTTTGCGCAAATCTGTGGAACAACGAAAGGAGATTTGCGCATTACTAGTGCGGAACGGGGAATTTAAGGGGNGGGGGGGGGGGGGGGGTGCGCCTCCTGGGAGTGATATTGTGAATGAATGAACTAGGGACTTTTTAAGCTTCAAATTCAGATTCGGCGTGGTCAAATAAGGGGAAAAGTGTGAATTTTTTTGGGGTTTTCTATACGGTTGCCATGGCAACGCCGCCATCTTGAATTTTGTGCCTTGAAAATTAGCTATTTTCAAAAGCCTAAGGCTCCTAGAGTATTGAATGTAATCATTTCAAATTTAGTAAACTTATAGAGTAGCTCTATAAAAAAGATAAAATGCATTTGTTTTTTGTTTATTTTTCATACAATGTCTGTCACAAATTTTTTAAATAATGGGTGTTGATGGATGTGTTTTTTACTCAATTTTCCACCCAACATTCAACTTCGTTTCAATAACGTGACTAAAATCATGAAAAATGGATGCATTTTATTAAAACCTATGTTGTGGGAAATACATATGTCAAATCTAAAGACAATCGGTTTAGAAATAAGAAAGCCTTAGGGAAAAGAGTGGACAAAAAAAAACATTTTGAGAAAATCGCAATTGAAGTTTTAATAGCGCGTTTATACAAGGCTAAGATGACCATCTAGAGGTGCCTTTTCAGAGCATAACACGGATGTTTCTGGCCTCAAAGGTTATTTTTCTCATAGCAGAAGAGGTCAAAGTGTCTGAAAATACCAAAAGCCCAATTTCGATATTTTCACCCCTAGAACCCCTTTTCAGAATGCGCACCCCCCACCCCCCCTTAATGTGCACACAGGCGCGGTAGCTCTTGGTGTGAACATGCAAACTTTCATTGAGCCACTAATGCTCGTAGCTAGCGGTAAGTAGCTTTTGGTGTGGACGCACCCTTAGAAGGGTGGAAAACGCTGCGCTCACCCTTAAAACGGTTTTCTATTCACTCGCTCTGCAAGAAAAAAAATTAATTCAATTCTGATTTTCAAGTTCCAAATGAAGTTTTGAACTGAGCTGAAATGTAGTTAGAACATTCCAGATCAGATCAAGATCAGATCAAACAGTCAAAATAGGTATAGTTCAGATCAAGATCAGTTCATCTAAAATAGCTTGTTAGCTCAGATCAAGTTCACGTGAACTGATCTAAAGATCACGATCTGAGATCATTTGATCTCATCCATTTGGTGTCCATCCATTTATATATTCACAACGATTGTGAATCCTGAAATATTGCATCAGTTGAAAGTAGATTTATTCAGGTTTATTGTGCCATATAGAAAATGGAGGAATGCAGTATCATTGCAGATGTAGTTGTGTGCATCAGTATTTGTATTATATTGTCACTGGGCTAGCAGAATGGCATACCTCATTTTTCACAGTTTGGAGATAATAAGAAAAAAGTGATTTATTTCCATATTTTTGCTTCAATTACACCGAAAACGTGTAGGGCACTTTAATGTTAAGGGACGCTAAAGCACTACTCGTATAAATTGCGCAACATTAAAATTATGGGATGTATATGAGATGTGCCTTTTTGTGACAGTGCCTTTTTGAGACATGTCGTTTTGAAACTGGGCTCATTATGAGTTGTGCCTTTTTGGTTTTGTTCTAAAATCAGTTGTGCCATTTTGCAATTGGTCACAACAAGAGTTATGCCAAAATTTGCTCAGCTACTTTGAGATCTGCTATTCTGCAACTTGTTTTTAATTAAGAGTATTAGCCATCCTCTGTGTGATGAGTGGAGATTTAGGAATTAATAAATTTTAATAATGGCCTTCAACTTAGGGGACAGTGTGGCACATTAGTACATCATACATTATTGTAGTCAAACAGCACCAAGAAGAGAGAAGTATGACAATCCATAGTAATATGAAGTATCGATTTCTAGCAAGACGAATACAAGAACGGTTATTGTTGAAAGTTGACAAGTATTGAGATGTGCCAGAATGATATTGGTATGGCATTGATATGCTATTTTGCATCACTCATTTTGGCATATTTCTGAGATGTGCCAGAATGACTGTAGAACCAGAATGGCATAACTCATGGGCTGAGATGTGCCATATCTGTTTTTTTTTTTTTAAATAACACGAAAATGGATCAGCGCATTTTATTTTTTTTTCTTGACCATAAGATGGGCAATGTTCTTATGCATACAATGATATGCTAGAGTCATAATGGCATATCTCTGAGATATGCCATTCTGCTAGCGCAGTGACGATATGTACATTAAATGCCATTTGAAAGCATCCAGTATTTCAATGACAACCCAAAAGGCACACCGTCAATATCCAATCCTTCCCCATGCAACCATCTCATTATCATCATCATCACCACCACTGTCACTGTTAGTCTGTCTGATTGTCAGGATATTTTCTAATGGCATTCAGTATACTGGCACATTCACATACCAGGACAGTATGTCTTACTGCTAACTTGGGTTTTGATGGTGCTGACAGAATCTGAATGACCGAGCTAGTTTATTTCATCTTTCATTTTACTTTGAAACCTAAACACTGCAAATCTAAAGGGCTTGTAATATAGAGTCAGAATAAGACTTGAAAAGATCATTCATTTCTCTCTGATTTGATTGTCAACATATCATGAGCAATGAGGAACTGGTTGCAGCAGAAGAATGACCACTCTCAAACTAAAAATTTGAAGAGAAACAAACGACATTCCAATGAATCATAATTTTTAGAAAAGAAGAAGATAATTTAATCTTAAATTGCTGCAAATTTACAGAGATATCAGTTTAGAGAGTTATGCTGCAGGTGTATTAGATGAGGAAATTGAGGAAATCAGATCTAAATCTATTGTTTATGAGTTTTATGTATTTTTGTAATAAACTGTTGGTTAACTTCATCAGGTTTCCTCTGACATTTTTAAGTTTTATCTAAGCTACATCTAAGCTTGTTTTCCTCCTCTCTCTCTCTTTCTCCCTCTCTTTCTCTCTTCTTTCTTTTAGCTTTTGTCTTATCAAATCTGGCTTTGTTCTTGTTTTTCGTCTCTTTGTATCTCCTCTCTGTGTCTGTTTCTCTCTTCTCTTTGTCTCTTCCCTCTCACAGTCATTGTCTCCTTTTTTTTTCTGTCTCTCCTCTCATTCTGTTTTTCTCATCTTTTGTCTCTCCCCTCCTTTGTTTCTTTCTTTCTTTTCTCCTTGTCTTTCCCCTCTATGTTTTCTCTTACTCCTCACCCTTTGTTTCTTTTTTGTCTTCCTGTCTCTCCCTTGTCTGTCTTTCGCCTTTCTCTATTTGTCCTCTCTCTTTTTTTTTTGAAACTCTTCTTTGTCTCTCCCTGTTTTGGTTTCTCTGTTATTTTTGTCTCTCCCTTCACTCTTTGTCTCCTTGCTTTCCCTCTCTCTCTCTCCCCCATCCCAAGCTCTTCATTTGGCAAACTTTTGTTAACTTCTGAATAGGGTTCTTCAGATCTTCCGCGTGAACCTCGGATTTCTCTAAGTCCGATAACCGCCTACGTCATCAGTCGGAGGGCACCTGGCGAGGCTGGGAGGTCAAAGTGCATAGTCGTGCATAACATTGGCCGAGGCTAGTGATCAGCTCTATGTGGAGCATGGAGAAAATGACGTTCCTGGCGCTAAAATTGTATTAATGACCAAAATCTACTTCATCAAACTGTTCTTCCACGGAATCAATGTAATCCATAGATCTATATCACTATGCCGGCTTCTTCGCTCGGGGAAGAGGGAAAGATCTGTGTAATCTTAGCATTAGAAGCTGGAACCCATGATCAGACCTACCTTGTTATTAAAAATTTTGTAATTATCATTTCATTAAATAAAGTTTTTGTATCAAATGCCCCTTGGTGCATGAAAAAAGTATATGTTATACTTATCAAGGACTTAAGAATTCGCGCATATGATTTCATACTTAGTAAAGAGGTATACTATTGATATATTTTTTTTAATAACTTAATATCTTGACTTCCCCTTCCTCTACTCCCACATGCAGCTGATTAATATGTAATACTGAAACTAACAGACGTTATAAAACATATTCCCTTGAGAGTAAATAAAGGTTGATTTATCTCCCTATGTGAACATGTAGAGGAACCTCGATATTAAATGTTGATTCATTTAATAAGTGTAACTTACCTTGGTATTAAGATTGAATTTCACGTGCACGGACTCATTATCATTCTATCATTTAATTAATGAGGCACGTATTAACAAGTATATCAAGTATACCTCAATAATAAGTACACCAAGAGCATGTTTTATATGGGATTTTATTGTAATATGTATGGGCATGACTGTGCAGGTGTGTGAGCGTGGTACACGTGTGTGTGTATATACATTTAATTGTGCGTGTCTGTGTGTGTGTATTGGGATGTTTGTGGATTTGTGGATAGATGAATGTGTACGCGTTTATGAGTGGTAACATACATATATTATGTTGATAATTCTCTATATCTACAGTCTAGATTAGGCAAGCACATCCGACATAACCATTAAAGTTTTCCCCAACTCATTTGCTCGTTCACTGATATTGCGCTGCATTGCACAGAATAACTACTAGCTGCTGCAACCATCAATCATAGACTTGATTTTTTTTTGTTTGGTCAGCAGGAATTCTGTCAAAAAGTTCTTGACTGCGCAGCATCATTATCAAAAAGTTCTTGACTGCACGGTCTTAAATTAGTAGTATTTCGGGAATTTCTAGTTTCGGGAAAAAGGAGATAAAAGTACTCTCTCCAGATCTTGACAATGTTATTTCCTATGTTCAAGTGGCAAGTACTAGTCTAAGCGCAATGCTTGTTCCGAGGCATTGGTTGAACAAACTTCTAGGTTACGCCTAGCAGCCTAATCAGTAATACTAGCAGTAGTAGCAGTCAACATCGAAGGCAGCACGAATCTGACCTTTCACCCATGAATGAAGGTAACAGTCAGCCGCCGGTTCGGACAGCGCGGCTAAAAATAGATCGCTTGGGGGACTCTGTTTCAGCGAGCAGCGTTCTGAAGCACCCTATACACCTTTTGGAAATAACTGCCACAGAGGTTCTAAGTGTGAAGACACATCCCAAAAAAGTTATTTGGAACATTCACTTCACAGTCTGCATTCATATTCATATAGTCCACATCATATCCATCGCACGACATCATCTGCATCACCATACCCACCACACCACATCATCTACATCATGATATCCTTCATTTTACATCTCCACCATACCACATCTACATCACATCACTACCATCCCACCACATTATCAATATCTCACCACATCATCTCCACCACACCACATCATTAAATCTGCCACACCACAAAAGACACATTTAAGAAAATATTTTGAATATATTCCATTTCATGAATAGTCTTCATTCACCAACAGCCATTTCACAGATTCATCATCTCCATTATAATATAGTGTAGTGTACAATCAAATATGGCTCACATCTAGATTGAAATACTATAGAGTTTGGCATCTAACTCATTATAAAAATTATATCCCCAGGCTTATACATTTATCATTTCACTTGAAAGGTCCAGTGGCATTAATTTATGAAACTTAAATACAGGAGAAATCTGTTAACACATCCCTGCTCATCACACTTCCATTCTACAGTCCCAATGGCCTGTTTTTGTTGTTGTTGTTGTTGTTGTTTTTAATGAAGTACTCTGATTAATATATAAACACGTTAAATTAAACATCATCAGTAGCTTGGTCTGAAGGATAGGTGTGTTATCCAAGCTCCACCTCTTCATTTGTTGTTGAGAGCACTGTCTCTTTAACAGGTCTCGACAAAAAGTTCTCAGAATAATGCCTTGCATAGGTTTTGTGTAAGGAACCTCAAAAGTAATGGCATACATAGCAGAAGTGCACTGGTCCTCACTAGTAATGTTGCTGCAGTTGTGTATGATCATGTTCCTCGCAAGTTTTCCTCACGATAACAGAAAACTATCAATCCAACTTCAGACACCCATATATAGTTTACTATAAGTGAAATGAAATTCATTTTGTGGTTAATGCTGTCATGAGGCTTGTAGGGTCACTACAAAATAGAGAAAGCGAGTGAAACAGTTGATCTTCATAGGGCCCCCCTAAACCACCACTTTTCAGGTGGTCCTCGCGAGTCATGCTCTACAAGTATGTGTGTGTGTGTGTGTGTGTGTGTGTGTGTGTGTGTGTGTGTGTGTGTGAGAGAGAGTTTCCGAAGCTAGTCCAAAATTAATCTTCCAAGTCATCATAATATAAATACAATTACGTTCAGACCACAGGCATCGATCACTTTACAAACATAAAAAAACACTTATGGTCATCAGTGAATATTTATTTACTGTAACAAATTAATATGTAAATAATTTTCAACTACGTGAATAGTCTTTAAAACGTTGACGTATCAAAATTGTGTTTATTTAGGGGTTTCTCAAAGCACCCCAATATTCCTCTTTCCCACCTCCTCCTGCCCTCCCATCTACCCCCTACCCGACCGAGAGACCTTCTGAAACAGTGGGGAATAACAAGCTTGAATTTGTGAAACCTTGTAAGTGAAATTTCTGTTATACAGTGGTAACATCTCCGCTTGTAAACAGATAATTCTAAGCTATATGACATAAAAATTATAGTGGCCGATAAATATGACCGCGTCTAGAATTATAAATACAGTGGGCCGTATGCACAATGCTGCCTAACTCTGCGAGCTGGTGGTAACTATGAGCAACATACAAAACATCATGACATCTTCCCTAAGTACCGCCTGCGCGCACAACTGGAGAGCATTATGCAGACAGGCCAGTGTAGCTACATCTAACGTAGTACATTTACATTTCAAACAGCTAACACACTGATCATGAAGTATCAGCTTGAAGAAAAACAACCCACACTAAGTAACACATGTGATTCACAATTTATTCGGAGCGGAAATGACCCTTGAGGTCCCCGTTACCAAAAGTGGAAAACACATTAAATAGACGTAAGTATTATGCCGTTGAAAATGTTCAAATCGAAATTATCTGACTCGTGTATTAAATGCTANCAGACAGACAGACAGACAGACAGACAGATAGATAGATAGATAGATAGATAGATAGATAGATAGATAGATAGATAGATAGATAGATAAATAGATAGATAGATAGATAGATAGATAGAGTGTGTGTGTGTGTGTGTGTGTGTGTGTGTGTGTGTGTGTGTGTGTGTGTGTGTGTGTGTGTGTGTGTGTGTGTGTGTGTGTGTGAGAGAGAGTTTCCGAAGCTAGTCCAAAATTAATCTTCCAAGTCATCATAATATAAATACAATTACGTTCAGACCACAGACATCGATCACTTTACAAACATAAAAAAACACTTATGGTCATCAGTGAATATTTATTTACTGTAACAAATTAATATGTAAATAATTTTCAACTACGTGAATAGTCTTTAAAACGTTGACGTATCAAAATTGTGTTTATTTAGGGGTTTCTCAAAGCACCCCAATATTCCTCTTTCCCACCTCCTCCTGCCCTCCCATCTACCCCCTACCCGACCGAGAGACCTTCTGAAACAGTGGGGAATAACAAGCTTGAATTTGTGAAACCTTGTAAGTGAAATTTCTGTTATACAGTGGTAACATCTCCGCTTGTAAACAGATAATTCTAAGCTATATGACATAAAAATTATAGTGGCCGATAAATATGACCGCGTCTAGAATTATAAATACAGTGGGCCGTATGCACAATGCTGCCTAACTCTGCGAGCTGGTGGTAACTATGAGCAACATACAAAACATCATGACATCTTCCCTAAGTACCGTCTGCGCGCAAAACTGGAGAGCATTATGCAGACAGGCCAGTGTAGCTACATCTAACGTAGTACATATACATTTCAAACGGCTAACACATTGATCATGAAGTATGAGCTTGAAGAAAACAACCCACACTAAGTAACACATATGATTCACAATTTATTCAGAGCGGAAATGACCCTTGAGGCCCCTGTTACCCTAAGTGGAAAACACATTAAATAGACGTAAGTATTATGCCGTTGAAAATGTTCAAATCGAAATTATCTGACTCGTGTATTAAATGCTACCACTTTGAAAATAAAGGCCATAAAAACTGGCTGCCAAATTAATATGAGTACTATCGTATCAAAATAAGAAAACAGAAGAACTTGCAAAATCGGTACCAGGCGCATACTTTAGAGCTTCAAATGGAATGTTAAGATATTTCAACAAAGCGAAAAATATCATGCCCTGATCGCTAACACACAGACCAACGCATCACGTCGTCCTATGGTGGGGAAAACACATCTACCTCCCTTCTCACCCACACCTCCTAGAAGGGCTTAGATGCACACCAGTATTTTACCAGCACATTAGCACACGCCCATGGTTATGTGACTACGGTAAAACATCACCATAACTAATGTATCATTTTGTAATCTTACATATCAAACCCAAAGAGAACTGTAGCAGAACTGCACTCTAAGGAATAATTAATGCAAACTGATCCGTAAAAAAATCCGAGATTTAAGATCTGTTTGCCTTCAGCATGCCTTGGTGTGCAACTCTGATACAGCTCTCTTTGGATTTGACATGGAAGATTGCACGGCAAAGTGCACAATGGTGCATTAATTATGGTGATGTATTACCATAGTCATGTAACTAAAGCGGTTCACACCCGAAAAATCTGCATAGACCTCAAACAAAATTCAGGAGTACATGCCGTTTTTTTTTTTAAATGCACAACTATAATTGATAATATGAAAGTATGGCATACTGAAAAAACCCGCCCCACTTTTTTTTTTCCTTCAGAAATACAATGCCACAATTTCAAAGCAAATACTCTTGCAAAAGATGTACAATCCATTTCCCTTCTAAGGATTTCAAGCAGATGGTTACACTGACATTTATATTTTATTCATAATGGAAATACTTGCTTTTTCAAAACATTTAAGATCGTTTTTTTCGTATGAGCCACAACACTGTGCCACAAGCCGAGCACTTCGTATCGTTTCAGATTCACTTCTTCATGCCAAAGTCAAAGCCAAAGGGCATGTCCATATCCCCAAGAAGACCGGCTGTCATCATGCCCGGGAAACCACCTCTGCCCAGAAGGCCCCCAAACAGTGGGTTCAATCCGCCAAAGGACATCCTAGGCATGCCGCCCATGAAAGCTGAAAGAAAGTAGAAAGAAAACAGATGACAGATTTACCTTATGCGGATTTGATTCATATATTATGTTCTGTTCACATTAGCTTTTTAGTTAGAATTGCATCACTTGAGTGGAGTCTGGAAAACTATTCTCCACCATAGAAAGTATTGCTGCTGCATTGACAGTTTCAACAGTTTTAGTCGTAATAAAAGTTTTACTGACCATTACATGTCTCACCCTTACCACCATATTAATGTTGTGTATTTGGCACTTTACTCATTTTCCAAATTACTATTTTTCTTACATAATTAGAGATGTGATTTTTATAAGCTATTAATTGATATGGCATTTTCTTTTTATCTTTGTGATGCCAGGCCAAAGAGAAAGCCAATTTACTACATTTGATTCTAATACATACAACTGATGAATTTACTTGTAATATTACTATTTTACCATGATATTTGTAAATAGACGTAGACAGGCACGTCGACATATCTACCCACGATTGTAATGGGTTGTCTGTAAATAAATAAATAAATAAGTATTTAATACGACCACTAATTCCACTGCATTGTAGTTACCTATCTGGATAATCCGAAATATGCTTCACAGGACATAATTTAGAACATCCCGTGATTTTCATAGTAATATTTTCATTATTGGCGTATAAGGCAATATGGGAAATAACTTCGCTGGCCATATTTTATAGTCTTAGCGGGCCAACAGTTTCGCATCACTGCTTTTGTCAGTCTTTGGAACGACCAAATTAAGAAAAGTGTTCTGGAAATAAAAGAAATAGATATTTATTGTAGCCTAGATACTCACATTGTGCCGTAACGAAGGTTGATGCTACACACAAAAGGAGGGTCATGACAAGGAAGGAGTTGACTGCCATTATCGAAGATCTGTTGGTACTGGACCGTGATATCTGTGAAGGAGTTCAAGTTCAAAGATTTTATTAGGCCATAGGCCAACATCATACAGTACAATACTGTAATTCATGAGTGCAATCCATTGCAAAGACGCATACGTGTTCCTCATGCACACTGTTGCCACTCATTTACCACTTTCTCATCTACCTGACACCCAGACTTTCGAGAGTTAAACTAGCACGCAAATCATGATATTACTGCTGTGATCACTCACTCTCTCAAATCACACTCTCTGCTCTCTCTCTCTCCCCCCCCCTCCTCAAGTGATGATAATTAAGAAACCTATCATGCATACTTGAGAGATTCCAGAAAACAGAAGTTCAGAGAAAAATGAGATAGTATGATATCCTTTCACTGACATAGAAAAGCACAATTCCTCATAAAAATGGTTCACCTTTATGCCGTCCGATCGTTACCCTCGGAAGGGAATTGGTAAACCTACAGACACACAAGCAAATAAACAAGTAAACAAACAAATAAAGAGAAGGACAGATAGATAGGCAGACAGGTAGCGAGGAAGAGACCAAAGAGGCAGACTGACATGCAATGAAGTAAGTACATAGACAGAAAGGCAGGTAGATATAGACAATTTAAACAAAAACAACAAGTAATGGACGGAGATTATTTACCTGAAAATCTTTAGTATGTAGATGGTCACCTTGTAAGGCGGTGCAAG
>JAWQUT010000146.1:1622146-1636212 GCA_033807755.1 Ellobium chinense | reverse complement strand
ATATATATCCATCATATTTATTTATCTATATATCTATACTTATATCTATACCTATATCTATTATATAAATGTGATAAACTAACTCCTCAAATTTCTTGTCTTTTACCTTTCCATTTTCAGTTCCAGGCATGATGAATCCAATGATGAATCCAATGTCAGCGATGATGAATCCAATGCTAAGGATGATGAATCCAATGTTAGGGATGATGAATCCAATGATGAATCCAATGTCAGCGATGATGAATCCAATGATGAGTTTAATGTCAGCGATGATGAATCCAATGATGAATCCAATGTCAGCGATGATGAATCCGATGATGAATCCAATGATGAATCCAATGTCGATGATGATGATGGGTGGCGACGATGGTTTCGAGTTCGGAATGGACAGATAGGAAGTGAGCCGGACATTGCAAAAATGATTGTTGATGAGTCAGTTTGCGTGGTGTCGTTACTTAGCCAGTATCATGAGTCAAGAGAAAAAGTGAAAAAAAAAAAGTAAGGTTGAAGGAAGACACTGCTCATTCGTATTTTTACACAGTAACAAAGTGTATTGATGCTCTGTAGTGCAGATATATAAAACGAAATGGATTATTCGTAGTTTACAGTATCAAAGCTAAGCAGTTCACACCGGAGAAATTGATCATATCAATTCAGTAATAGTCTGATTCACATTTCAGGTGAACATTTTCAAGCAGATTAGTCTGGTCTGCAAAATGTCTGTCTATTGCATGCATGCTTTCCCACGTGCTTTTTGATCGGCTTCTTACTGTGAGGGTTACAAAAAAAAAATCATGTTGTCATTTGTTTTGGGCATTTCAGGAGTGGAGAGGTGGGTGGAAGGATGGGAAAGGGCTAATGGGTGGGGGAGGGGAAGGATGAGTCGAAAAAATTATTTTACCATGCTGTTCCAAAAACGTTTTAGAATGCTTAAATCTTATTTTGAATAGTTTACATTATTGTGACTTTTTAATGTGTATGTAATAGTATCCAGTAAATAAAGATCTCATTAATGTCTATGATTGTGTAGTTTGTATCTGTGATCACTGTTTCTTGTTTGAACATTATGATGTCGATGAAAATATTTATAAGAATATTGAGGTCAAATGTCTCGCCGATGACATTACATATTTTGTTTTGTTGACATGTTAAGTTGCACAAAGCTCTATTAAGACACATTTCCTAAACACAATTGGTTGATTGATGTGCGTTGTCAACAAGAAATTACCCTGAACTGTTTTTGACTGCCTTCATAGAAAAAGGAAGTCAACGAGAGTGGACAGGGGAGAAGAGAGAAAGAAAAGAGACAGGAATAGAAAGAGAAAGAAAGAAGAAAGAAAGAAAGAAAGAAAGAATGAGAGAGAAAGAGAGAGAGAGGAAAGAGAGAGAGGAAAGAGAAAGAAAGAAAGAGGACAAAAAGAAAACGCCTTGTTACATCAGCTGGAAAGCATGTTTACCATAAATTATAGTCTACCAGCGAAAGAAATTTTCGGAGAAAATGCGAAGTGAAATCAGTGGTTTTCTGAACGAGTGTCTTGACGATGATGCTGTAGCTGTTAGAATGGTGTCGATGGAATGATGATGGTGATAATAATAATGATGACGACTACGTTTGGAATGATGATATTGTCTTTGCAATAGATTTCCCTAAAATGTAACAAATCATGTCAGCAAATCATATATTTTTCTGACAACGGAAGAGCAGAATGTGAAAGTAGTGATAGCTGTAGTTTTTACTTGCGATGCCCCGAATGATCATACGGGCATATTAACTGCGAGAGATAATGATAATGATGATGAAGACGTTGAAATGGTCAATTATGGCAAATAAGATGGGTGTAGGTGGTTATGGTGTTGATGATATGATGAGAATGATAATGACGATGACAAAATTTGAAATGGTGGTAATGATGGGAACAATGACTGAGGATAATGATGTTGATAATTAGTACAACAGTAATGATAATGTGGCATTGCCCTAGTGCTGCTGCAGTTGATGACTGTCATGTCAAGGTACACAGCCTAAGAACATGAGCGAAGGGAAAGGAGGTTATCAGTGATTATCAACACGATGGATAAAGGCATAGCAAGTCTTATTTTCATTAGCTGACAAAAATAGCAAGCGGTTTTCCATGTTTGCCAGCCGAGTGTATAAATTACAGTCTCTGCTGCGGTCCAGAGTTGCTAAGCCTGAGGCTCATATTCTACAGGTTTAAACTTAGACATTTTTCATGTTTATTTTCAGATTCCTCACCATCAAATTAACATAAAAATGTTTGAAAAAAATTTTTTTGTTTTGCTTGCCATGGAAACGGCCGCCATTTTGGGTTTTCATTAAAAAAAATTTTTTTGACTTTAAAAGCCATCTCCTCCTTTATTTTTCATCCAATTTTGATGAAATTTGAAATAAACATGCTTCATACCGTAATAAAAGTTTTGGTTCGAGCAGAATTGCCATTTTCCCCTCCGTTTTGGAGCAAAAAAATTGCTTCGTTCAGCCATCTTGAAATTATCAAAATCTCTAAAATTTTCATATAATATGTCAAATTAAAAAAAAACAACTAACAGATTTAGAAAATTTTCCCAAGTTAAATCTTTTTTACATATTTAATAATGGTTTATGCGAAACAAGAACAAAATCTATTCAGAAATGTAGATGTAGATAGCAAATGAGTGAAGAAAAGCACATTTTGAGAAAAATGCATTTTGAAAAATGAAATTTTGATGCATTGTCTGGTTACACGCTTTCTAAAACTATTTTTGTAGATGTCAAAACATCTCATATTTGCTCTTAGACATGTTTTTTTTTCATGACCAGAAATAGATTAAATATTCAAAACATCAAAAAACCCAAAATCGATATTTTTTACCCAAACATCGATTTTCAGGACCCGTTCCCACCCCCCTCCAACCCCCCTCAGTAGAACAACGATAGTGATATTAAAACATGCATGTATTTCTATAGCAATCTTTCCACGGCTTGCTAATGCAAAACAAATATAAAACGTACAGATACATTCTTCCCTACCTGAATACGCATGCAAACTTTTGTGCATACTCCTTTTCATGCATACAAGAAACAAATAATGCAGTGAACAATATTCTCTTGTGGCAACAAACTCATTTAAAGACTTCACAGTTTACCTGGTATCAGAGCATTTCGTGTGGTCAGTTCCACGCCCACCGAGTTCGCCAAGTCACCCCTCCAAAGAACTCAGGAGGGGGAACCCGAGAGTTGCAAGGCGTTTTTTTATGAACTCCTGGGGCCGGACGGGTGGTATCCTCCGGCCAGGTTGAAATGGTGGTGTGGAGTCGTAGCTTATCCCCGCTTAGGATCACCGTGCCGGCAGGCCAATGACAGGGCCTACTTTCAGAGTTTACCAGCTGTACAGAATTTAATTTATTATTTAGAGAATTTGAGAAATGCAAAAATTCCACCCAGACTTGCGAAACCGAGAGGAGAATAAACAAGTTAATGGTTTGTATTGAAATTGCTGAAAACAATAGCTGAATTCAGAAAGATTTCAGGATATTATTACATACTACTCTCATTACACATAAACTATTTTCTTTGACTTTGGCGACGTAAATCAAAGTGGGTACCCATTTGTCTGAAATCTACACAAATGCAGCTGCAAAGGCTTTTACGACTCAGTGACTGCGCCTCTAACTACTTACAATAGTGTAATCGAGGTGTGGAAACATAGGTGTATCGATCTGGTCTTCAAACCAAACTTCATCGGGTGCATCTGTTGTTATGTTTTTGAGAAGCCGAATAGCTCTGAGCATGCCCTTTGAACTTGTTAAACTTGTCATGGTTTCTCTATGTCTCTGACACGTCTTGGTTCGAAAAACACAAATAGATTTACATACTGTTATTAGCTAGTTATTGTTGAGAAATGATGGCACCACCTTGCAAATGCCCACTGCAGGCCCAGAAAACAGAGATCAGTGTGCCCCATCTTTTGACTCCTTTGTTTAGAACTGTCACATTGATATTTCTTGGTCGCTGCTGCATAATCAAAATCGGTGGAAACTTTATCACCGACCGGAAGAATCCCTAAAGACTAGTAGAAAGTTAATTTAGCTGTGATCTTGAGGATAAGGCTGGGAAGAGGTTGTTCTGGTCTTGATTCCGAAGAAAGATTTAACAACTTGAAAGGATGGCACATACAAAATGGAACTTAACGAGCCAGTGAAGGCACTAGACATTTTCAATAATTCATCCGCTATCGCTCTGTTAAATTCTCATAACTAGTGGAGAGAAGTAGAAATCCAAGAGGTTTTTAGTAAAATGCTTAACCAGAAGTGGTGAGGATATCAGCTTAGAATCAGCTTGTACCTGTTGTGCGAATTCAGTTCCTGTGCCTTATGTTTAGTGACAGTAAGGATAGAAACGAATCAGCGAAAATACACCTTGGTATCTCCTTCCCGAAGACTGCAGCACGTATTGCAGGGCAATACCTTGATATAGAAATGGGCTTTATTATTATTATTATTATACATCCCACTCATAATATGAAACATAATTATCTCTAACAATCGTTTGACATAGAAGATCACAAACCTCTCATAAGGTCAGATTGATGACGACCATAACTGCGTCAATTCAGACGATATTAATACTTTATAACAAAGTCATTTCTAACAACCGCGGTTCAGCACCTTGGCCCCTCCAGATTGTAGGTCAGGTTCATTTATACCTGGTTTCCACTGGGCACCTGTAGCCACTTGTTGGTGCTACTGCTAGTTTTGCTAAGCACTAGGCTCTGAATTTACATCCGTAGTTACTAAGAGGAAGACTGGCGAGCTGAACAGCGAGTAGTGTCAACAAATGTTAAAATAAAGCAAACCGCACAATGGGATTTCAAACACTGGTCAAAGAATCAAATGTCGACTTATAAAGTATGGTAGACCCTCGCCTACTTTTATTAATCCTTTATTACAAGATCTCTTTCCATTGCCGCTCCTGAGTTTTACCTCATCACCCGCTATCACCAGCTACATCCGTCAAAAATACTTTTTTTACGATGTCCATGTTGATTTTCACTGGAATTTGTCCCTGGACATGGTACATAGAATAAAGCAGGTAATTAGAGGCTTAATGAAGTAGAACACCCTTATTATTTTAAACTCTCTCTTTACTATCTAGCGTGATCATCGCCATGCCGAAACACTTTCCAACTCTCAAGAAAACAGTGCGGATCGATCCGATGGGCATTGCCAATAATAGTAATACGGAACGGTTAAAAGCTTCCAGTGAATTGTGTAATTTAAGGGACAGGGGTAGTTATTTGCCTTACAGCCTATAAGTCCACAATATTTTTTCATAAACTTTAAACTGTGTACATTTTTTCCTTTCGCTTGACAGTTATTTAGAAAACACCACAGGAATGTCGGGACTGTCATCTTGCGCAAGTCGCCATTACTCGTGCTGCATGACGTCAAAAACGAGATAGGCCAGCAGACATGAATACAAACAGTTGTCCAGACAGTTTGCGTGTGCATCTGCACCAATTGTCAGCTAGTTTTTTCTCGCTTTAAGACGTCACGTAGCATGAGAGATGGAGGCGTACAGACTGAAAATTCAAATCTTACAGATTTTTTAAGAACATACTGTGGGTGTTTTTTTCAAGCCGTCAAGCAAATATCTACCCTGTCCCTTTAAGTGTTTACAAATATCGAGTAGTTACGAGTAGTTACTGTCCATAACAATACATGGTGAACTGAGCAGCTACATTTCAGGTAAGAACTCCTTTCTATGGAGTAATGATAAAAGGTGAGAGGGACAGAGGAAGAGGAAGACGTAGAAGAAGAAGAAAGAGAAAGGAGAAGAAGAAGAAGAAGACGAAGAAGAAGAAGAAGAAGAAGAAGAAGGAGGAGAAAAAGAAGAGGAGGAAAGAGGAGGAAAAGAAGAAGAAGAAGAGGAGGAGGAGGAGGAGGAGGGGGAAAGAAGCAAGGCAAAGATGGTAAGAGATATTCTTTAAAAATTTGCGGGAGAGGTTAAAAAGGAAAAGGGAGGAAGGGAAGAAGGCAGAGAGCATGAGAAAAAAGGATTTAGATAGATAGAGAGAGAGAGAGAGAGAGAGAGAGAGAGAGAGAGAGAGAGAGAGAAAGAGAGAGAAAAGGGGGAAAGGACAGAGAGCCACAGAAGAAGACAGTGGAAACATGGGAGAAAGTCAGGGAGTAGAAAGAATGGCCACAGGTCAGTGATAATCGATGTGAATTCTTAGGGTCAGTAAATATTCTATTAGCTTTTTTCATAACCAGTCCTACTATAACCTAGCACAGTTCTTGCCCCACACGCTTTCAACTGCACCTTTCATTTAAAGTAAATCCTTTGAAGCAAGGGTAGTACTGTACTTATAACAAACGGCGTTTATTCAGTACTATCTTTAAAACATCTTTAAAATCAAGGGTAAGCAATGCTCTGAAATCTGAAAAAAAAATATGTTTAATAGTATTGTACAGGTATTAACACCTGACATAACTGGAAAATAGAAATATCCCCTGCCAGCGCTAATGAGCGTTGTATTCGTAAAAAGTGATTATATCATCAATGCAGTGGGAGCAATGAGAGCAAGTAGCCAAAATCTCGATGTGCAATTACCAGTGAATTTCATTTAGGACTTTGTAGGATTTGGGGGTGTGGGGCAAGCAGCGGATGCCTCTAACATCACAGATAACCTATGCTATCCCTGTAGAGAGACGAATCACACAATCTGTCATGATATTGGATTGAAATACGTAAGAACCTCAGTTAGTTCAGCTATACCTTTACACCTGCCCTGGTAGCTATATTGTGTAGTCTGATATATCATGTAAGTCCATTCACAGGATCAAAGGGTTTCGAAATGTACGTTAAAGATAAAAAAGAGATACTCCCCGATCAGGGTGAATCCAGAAAAAAGCACAAAAAAATTGCAGTTTAGAGGGGGGTGAACTTAAAGGGTGCTTTAAAAAAAAATATTATATTATGTTATTTTTAAAGATACATGCTCAGTTAAGCAAACAGCTTGCGATTAAGTGAAATTTACTGTAAAATATTTCTGCTCCGTGCATTTTGGTCAGGAAAGCCTATTTGGATATGCCTATTTGTGCCAATTTAATATTTTCTTTAGTCCAAGGTTAGACTACTTGCAATAATTTTGACACTAGTGGAGAGGCAAAATAAAAGGAGTGAAAAGCATGACTCTTAGTGATAACCTGTCTGCATACATGACCACAAAGCCAATGGATTTTGACCTCAAAAACTTCACATTTCTTTGGCAAAATTAACAAAAGGATGAACAGAGAAGTGGTCCCTGGTTAAAGCTGGTTCTCAAATCTGTAGTCAATATTTTATCCAACGGACTGTAACTAACGCCGCAGGACAGTCTATCCACCATCATTGTCCAATTAGGACTACGCATCATTTTGACAACAGAGGAAAGGTCAAGCAATTCATAGGGTGTTTTACCTGTCAACCCAGCGATTTTGTTCGAACGATGAGCACTGGACACTCTGACCTCCTGACCTTTATGTATCAAAATAT
Organism: Ellobium chinense; assembly: GCA_033807755.1. Classification (NCBI taxonomy): domain Eukaryota; kingdom Metazoa; phylum Mollusca; class Gastropoda; order Ellobiida; family Ellobiidae; genus Ellobium; species Ellobium chinense. The sequence continues at coordinate 1,628,678 of JAWQUT010000146.1, read as the reverse complement.
TGTCTGACCCCAATACCTAGTTCACAGAGTAATTATTTTGTTTTCGGTTAATCTCACTTAGTGTTCCTTCAACAACAATTGTCGTTGTACAAATAATACCCTACACTTGCGCAATAGAAATGGGACACATTAAATATTTGGTAAATAGACACATTCATTATATATATATATCACGGCAAATGTGACAGGAGCTTAACTGACCAGTTACCCTCATTTCGCTGCGATTGTTTTTCAATCAAAGGTAATTAGTTTTCTCATCAATTATTAGATGTTTGTGGTCAGATTATTTTTTTTTTGGCAAAACAGTATAAAAAGGCTTGAAGATGTGTGGAGATTCACTAAACTCACCAACGACCTGTGAAAGACGAAGTTTGAGTTGCGGTTATTCTGGTATACAAGGGTAACATCTCACAAGCCGAACATTTTAAGGTAAAGAAATTTTTTCCTACCTTCTCTTCTTTAATCCTTCTGTCTTAATAAGATAAAACCTCTGGGTTTGTCTGCCCAGTCTGTCTGTCTGCCTACCTACTTGACTCTTACTAAAGCCTGTCTGCTCTGCTCTGTCTGTCTGTCTGGCCATGATTATGTCTGTCTCCGTCTGTTTGTACCTCCTGCTATCTGTCTATTTGTCTATCTGCTTGGCTATTTGTCTATGTGTCTGCTGTGTGTGTGTGTGTGTGTGTGTGTGTGTGTGTGTGTGTGTGTGTGTGTTTACTGAAACCTATCTGCGATTCGTCTGCTGTCGATACATCTGCTGTTCTGTCTGTCTAGCCTCCATCTTGCCTGTCTGTCTGACTTGTGTAGTATTTGTCTGTTCTGATATCTATCTGTCTTTCTTTCTGTCTTTCTGTCTGTCTATCTATCTGTCTCTCTGTCGATAATGTTACTTTTTATACTAGATCACATCTTACAGAATATTATCGTCATTTTCTTCACAGATAACACAGTCAAGTACTAGCTTACATCCTTCACAATGGCAGTAAACTCTCTTGTCGTTGTGGCTGTCCTCTTGTGCGTGGCTCCAACCCTCATATCAGCACAGTGTAAGTAACTTAGGGTTTTCCTAACGTTTTTGCCTACTTCGTTTTTAGACGTTTATTTTCTGGTTTTCGCACTAACCTATTCACAACTTTCTCGAATAAATGCCATTGATTGTAATGACTTTGTCGTAAGTAGCCCTGCCCCTCACCGCATATCATGCCATAGAATTTACTTTGAAACCAACTACCAATCACATCCACATGCATTTACGCTCCTCCTTTTAAAAAAAAAAATGATTGGTTCTAAAACGTCATTGTAAAGAAAGATAACGGTTATGCTGAGAAAACAAAAAGCACGAAAATACCAAACGATTTCTTGATGCCAGCTCTCTTTAAAAAACAAAGTGCCAAACTTGCGGAATTTGACTTCATACGCTACAATAGGCTGCAGACATCCCAATAGAAGTGACGATATGCACATGGACGCCAAGTCAAAAAAACACCCAAAAAACCTTAATAAAATGGAACATTTATTCAGATGTGGGTAAATCCATTTTCTGTAAATATGGAGAATGAGGTACATTGGTGCTGATCAAAAAAGAACCCACTATTGTGAATTTGAAACTCGCACATAAAAATTGAGCGAAATCAGTGGAGAAATAAACATAGTTTACACTGCATTTTCTAAAAAATCTTATTTTATATAATTACGTAGCGTCTGCTTTCCTTCTTCCTTACGATCTAAAGGTGATGGGTTCATTTCGAGGTCACGGTCATGTTGTAATTACCTTGAGAAAGTATTTCATCCACATTTTCTTCAGTCGGTATCATTGGTATCTGGTTACAGGCAATGAAAGATAATATTAGAATGCTAGTGATCAGCGCCTGTAAACTGCAGCGACATTTATACTTCCCAAGGAGTTGAGAAATTCTAGAATGATCTGGCCTACGGGGGTAATACTACTGTTAAATTGCGTGAGTGGGCATTAGACTGGATAGGAGACTTATAAATGGCAATATTATTATCATAAGTTCAGTCTTCTGCTATACGGTTGGTCTTGATAAATTGTTGAATCACGAAACGTTGCCCAGTTGTAAAATATAAATCCATTATATATTTTTCAAAAAAATTATGTTATACCTGGGCAGAAACCTTTTTTAATTTCATTATTATTATTATTACTACTACCATTATTATTATCATTATTTTTTTCCAGTACCCGGCATGATGAATCCTATGATGATGAATCGTATGATGAACCCTATGATGATGAATCCTATGATGGGCTCTATGATGATGAATCCTATGATGGGCTCTATGATGATGAATCCTATGATGATGAACCCTATGATGATGTTTGGGGGTGATGACGGCGGCTGGGGCGGTGAAGGCTTTGGTGAAGGTTTTGGTGAAGGCTTTGGTGAAGGTTTTGGTGAAGGTTTCGGTGAAGGTTTTGGAGAAGGCTTTGGTGATTTTGGCAAGAGGAAGTGAGCTCTGCGTTGCAAAAGGGAAAGTAGTTTCTATACCAAGAATAGTTGTGTTACTGACCACGTTGCGTAGCTGAAGACAAACGTGGATAAAGTGTGTACAAATAGGGTTTGAGGAGGCATGAAGAAAACATAGCTCTTCTCGGTGTTTGTCCCAAAACAAGAACATCCACTGTAACCCGCTAAAGTCTGTTAAAGTTCAGATCTAACACAAGTTGAAAAGCACTAGTCTACCTTTGTTTATTCATATTACCATGTCTTCCTAGAATTCAAGCAAATAATATTAGGACATATCTGAGTTATAATAATGTACATGTTTCGCAGAGCGTTCTAGTCTGCATAACGTCTATGTAGAGGTTCATTCAAGTTTGCCTATAATTTTATTAGTTTTTATTGGCTTGATAAAGTGTGTGTTTACAGCGTATCAAGTGCCAAAAGCAGACAACAGTAGCTGAATATCATGAGGGTTTTTTTTGTTGTTGTGGTTGTTTGGAAGAGGACAGTGGGAGCAGGGGACTTTCAAATTAGTGATCTCACGAAATCAGAGAATAATACATGTGTTACATGCAACTTCGAATCGTTTACTTTATTTTGATATTTCATGTATATAGGAAATAAAAAAATTATCGATGAATATGATTTTGTTTTTTGTCATTTTTTTTTAAGCAGAGACATCCCTTTGAACATACTGTCAAATTGGCGAAATTATATGTATTACTGAGAATCATTAACTTAAAAAAACTGATTGACTGACTGACTGACTGACTGACTGACTTTCTATCTGTCTGTCTGTCTGTCTGTCTGTCTGTCTGTCTGTCTGTCTGTCTGTCTGTCTGTCTGTCTGTCTGTCTGTCTGTCTGTCTGTCTGACTGACTGACTGACTGACTGAATGACTGACTGACTGATTGACTGATTGACTGCCTGAAAACTGTAACTAAAGAGACCAAAAAAGGGTAAACTGGCCTGTTTGCGTTTGGTCTTCTCCACAAACAGAAGGTGCCAGAAATAATGGACACAATACAGAAATAAAAGAGAGAGAACAAAAAGCTTCAGAACGACAAATGACTTTACTACATCACTAATGATGACTTAAGAAAAACATGACTATTTTGTGGTTAAAAATTGAAAAGTTTTGAAAACAAGCTATCCAGATTTTACAAGTAATTGCTACATCAGGACTATTACGTATTTTTTTAATTGAGGAGTCATGATTATGGAATACCCTCTGAAGTCTTAGTGACAATGATATAGGTGTCGGAAGATATCTGCTGATGGGTTGAGGATGATGATGTGGTGATGATGATGATGATGATGATGATGATGATGATGATGATGATGAAAGTGATGATGACACTAGTGGTGATGATGGCAATAAGGGACGGGAATGGTGGAAATGATGATAAATACGACAACGACAATGGTATGTTTATGGTGGTGTGCTGCTGCAGTAAATGATGATCAGCATGATGATGATGATGCCAGCGAGGACGATAACGACGATGCATGCTTACAAAAAGGATAAGATATGTTATATCTTTTTTAATCACTTTAAGAAATTTATTTTAACAGCATTAATGATATTACGGTAATAAATACAAGGTACATGGCTTCCACTCCTATACCCACATCTCTGAACGCATAACATGCACATGCATGGCACTCACTAAAAACTAAAACCTATATTATACAGATGTATCTCGAAAAATTATTAAATCTTCAACTATATCTAAAAACCTATAACATCAACTATATCTAAAAAACATAAACCTCAACTGGATATAAAAATCTAAAACCTGATTCATATCTAAATAAACTAAAACTCAACGTTTGGAGATAGATCCAAATTAAAATAAAATAAAAATGAATAAGTGAACCCGCAAGTGGTTAGAAGGGTAGAAGAATATTTCAGCAAAGCTACTCAACTATGGCTATACGTTTTAGCAAAAACAGATTTAAGAATAAGCAAATTTGCCTTTGCTACGGATTTGTTTGTCTTTCTGGTAGACTTTTAAAGGAGATACGGTAATAGTAAGACTGACAAAATTCAAGTGCAAATAAAGTGCAGGGCACGGAGAAATGGAGCTTTGCCACTGATTTAAATTCTTGGTTCTTAAAACTAGGCATTTTTGTATAGAGTTGAGAGATGCTAAAGATAATTGCAGATGCATAGAAAGCAAAAAGAGCTGCAACATTAACACCATCAAAGAGACAACTAGCGTCCCCTGGACTCATCAGAATACAATCATCCTAAAACTGATGACGCGCCGTTGGTAGTCAGGGGCCAATAGGACAACAGATGAATAAGGATAAAGATAAGAATAAGGATACGGATAACTTTATTTGTCCACAGAGGGAAATTTGTCTTGCTTCAGTGTGCTTACAAAACATAAATATCTGTGCAAACACATACTCCCTCGCTATCACACATACACACACACATACTTACACACACACACACACCACACACGCAAGCAACCACGAACACACACATATGTAATAATACATCACTACACACATACACACACACACACACACACACACACACATACACACACAAGCATAAACACACACGAGAGTAATCTGCCGCCACGCGAAGATCGCTAGAAGCTTGAAAACAACGGATGGCTTTTGTCTTTGAGTATTTTTAACGAACATTTGTTTAAATATACTTTGTCAAATTAAGGCTGCACAGTGTTCATGATTTTTGAAGCTTTTTTATTATTCGATTTATTCTATCTTTGTCTTGTGTTCTTACATTTCCACCCCAGCAACTTGAGCCAAACGCAAGCACACTTTGAAGTGTTGCGGTGCAGAAAAAGTTAATATCATTACTTTGAATATCAAATGATTTTAGTTTCCTCAGAAAGTACAGCCTTTGGTTTCCCCATTTTATATATTTCACTCAAGTGGTTGTGCCATGACAGCTTGTCGTCAATGGTAATACCCAAGTATTTATAACATTCTGTAACATGAACTTGTTGGTCTTTTTTTTTTAATGGTCAGGGGAGCAACGGGACTCTTCTTGATTCTAAAATCGATAATCATTTCTTTCGTTTTGCCAACATTCAGAAGCAGATAGTTATCGTCACACCATTTCGAAAAATATGATATTTGGTTAAAATAGTCATCTTCATTATTTAATATCAGACCGATGATGGTGGTGTCATCTGCAAATTAAAATAAGAGGCACATTGCTATAGTAACTTCGACAATCTTTCGTGTATGTGGTGGTGTAACGTACAGAGGACAGAACACATCCTTGGAACGGCCCCAAATTTAGCACTATTGTTGACGATATAGTATTGTTCAACTTTACAAACTGGGGACAGGAAGAGAGAAATTCAAATATCCAACATTGAAGTTCAGTACTTACATTCATATGTGACAGTTTTCTTATCATAAGATGGGGTTGGAGTGTATTAAACGCCGACGAAAAGTCGACAAAAAGAACTCGTACATAGTTTCTTGGTATATCAAGATGTTGGTATATCTTATCAAGAAATAACAAAACTGCATCCTCTATGCTTCAAGACTGTCTGTAAGCAAACAGGAATGGATCCATATAATATTTTAACTGCGACAAGAGTTGACGCAATACGAGATTTTCAAGACACTTCATTACAATGGATGTTAATGCAACAAGTCGTAAATCATTATTGCAAGAAATTTTTGCTTTTTTAAGAACAGGGATAATTTCAGATGTTTTCCAAATAATGGGAATCAAATGTTGTGTAAAGGACATACCATAAAGCCCCTAATGAAATACCTCTGGCCGAATGAAGGGGTAAGATTAGTGCTTTGCTCAGATGAAAATCTGGTATTGCTCAAACATGGCTTGCTTTACTCAAATGTAATTTAACCGCTGGAAGGGTCAACAGATATTAGGATAAAGCAAATCCTACAATGAAGTCTTGAAATATGGTCAACAAATCAGAAGGACGATATATAAGATGGTAGGCCTGTTTAATAAGGAGTTCTGCTGTTAATATGGCAGGAAACGGTCATTATAGACTCCCTTTTCACAAATCTTGGATTATGCCAAAACACCTTGCAACCCCTCCCCA
>JAWQUT010000146.1:1609574-1622140 GCA_033807755.1 Ellobium chinense | reverse complement strand
ACCCCCCACTCCCACCCCAGAAAATAGTGCAGATCAATTCACAGGACGTCGCCAAGTAGAACAATACTACACATTGTAACACAAATTGGCCTCACTTCCGTGTTTTAATCAAATTAGAACAAAGTTTTTGTCGTGATCTGTAGTAGACGGTTCAGTCAATGGGGAGTAATACAATACCCTAAGGCGCATCTTTTTTATTTGACCACTTAAAACGAAGCGAACAGCTGATAGTGTGTTGGCAGCCTAGGCTATGACAATAACCATAATGGAGGCAGACAATACGACAGAGATGGATAGATAGATAGATAGATAGAGAGAGAGAGAGAGAGAGAGAGAGAGAGAGAGAGAGAGCATGAACACAGTTTTGTCCATTAAGGGAGTTGCGGCTAGGAAGATCATGAGAACAGCTGGATTAAACCAACAGTCTACAAAATACCACAATACTGACTCCTCAACTGCAAAGAAGAGAAAATCTTCTAACATTCTGCAACAAAAAGCGTGCCCTGATGATAATCCTTACCTTCCAGTGGCCTGTATCTCAGCCTCTGTAGGAAGAAATGAACATGAAGCTCTTACCACAGATAAAATGCAGCAGCCTAATTGACATCAGACTAGCACAATTTCACTTGAGCATCATGCTTCAATTCACATGCTCACAAACAACTCTGGGCCTACCTTTAATTTCACCAACTTCACTGTGAATATCACATGCAAATAATCCAGAGCCTGTGATCAATTCAGTCCAGCCGTTTTGTCTTCAAGATTGTTAATTTATACCGATATCTATTTAGCACACACAGTTAAAAATGACAAAATCATGGCATATTTATAGTATTACATTGCATCAATGATCTCCTATGAATATATTGTAATAATTTTTAGGAAAATAAACTGGAAATCTTTCTATCACTGCTGTACTATACCGGCTTTCTTATAGATCCAAGATTGAATATGAAATTGCAAGCATATTATTTGTACATGTGCTATTATTATTCTTAGTATTCAAGTAAACATTCTTTCTATATTGTGTATGCAATGGTTATTTGCTAAATTTTGAGAAGGGTGGAATTTCAATGATCCTAATATCACGAATTTCTTGAATTTACCTGACTCACATACTGATAAATCAATAACTTCTTAAATGTTAAGATTAACCAAGAATACATATCTTGCTTCAAACATAAAGTTGATTATTCTATTAATCAGTGGAAAATATTTCGGATGATCTAGGCTACATGCAGGAAGTATTGTTTATAATGTTGAAAAGTTATGTGATATAATAGTTTTTCTAGCAGTTACATTGACTAGATTAGTTCATCACCACAGTAAAGTAAAATGTTATGCTGCTGCTTATTTAAAATATTATTTTCAGATGTTGCACGCAATGAGCAATGCACTGTTAACTTCGTTGGTTATCAGCATTAACGGAACCACATTAATTTGCTTGCTCTAGTTAACTAGGTGTATGAACTATTTTCTGGATGATATAGTGTTATAATGGTGAATAAATAGATTTCTGTCAATCCTGCAACTACTTTCAACATTATTTCTCTGATTTCTGTTGGTGATTCAAGGTCAAATCTACTACTGAGACTACTGAAAAATTGAGGAAAAAAAACAACCAAACTGACAATATTCATTTTCAAATGAGAGAGGTTCCTAGGCCGTATGTGCCCACTGCCTCTTTCTTGTACATATTCCCTGTCTATCGCTGTTCTAGATCATGGATGTCTCTATATTAGAACTTGGTCAGTGGTTAAGGTCTAGTTTTAGAATCTGTTTCCACATCTCTTGCAACATACACGTAGATCTAGATCTAAATGATCTATGCTTTTGTCCGTCGTTAATCTAAAACCAGTCTGACACACTTTAGACACTATAGTCTACAGACTTAAGACCTGAGGTAAGCCGAGATCTACAAGATCCTGATCTCACATAGATTTCCAGTCGAGGTTGCGACTTTCTGATTCGACACCCATAATCGTTCCGTTGTATCGGTCTGTTGTAGTATATCTAGTAACAGTTGAGATAACTGAATTTCCCTTGGCAGTGCTACTTCGAATTGTAAATCCACAGATGAACGAACAGCGTTTTTCTGGATGTGGCGAAACACTTTCATCCGTAAGAGACACTCTCAAAACACAATGATAAGCAAGTAGGAACACGTCAACAAATACGGCTGCTATGAACAGGATGAAGAAATGTGGTTTACATGGAGTCATAGGGGTCTTTATCGGTGACTTAAATTTTAGGGTATATGGTTCTTTTTTTTATGTTTTGTTGTTGTGTTCTATAGTCCAGTGTGAGCAATATTAGCAATAAGGCAAACATTCGACGTGGAAATTTCATCATCTGCTGCTTTATGTCTTGACGTGTGGGTGGGTGGCCTCTAAACACCACAGGTCGTCTTTGCCATTCCTGGAAATTTTATGAATCACACGATCCATCATGAAATTAATGAAAAGTATGTGAAAACAAATTAATTCAAATATATCTGAATCATCTACCGTGGTCTATATGGTGGCACTTGTCGTCTGATATGTTATATGGATCTATTCAATATCAAAAGATCTGAACGGTTCAAAATCTGAAAGCATTCCCAGATCAGGCTATGCCAAAAATTACCTCCGCCACCCCCCTTCCCCAACAAAAAAACGTCGTCTTCGGTCAGTTCAAACGCCGTAGAAAGCATAAAGAAATGTGCAGTTTAGCAGAGGATAATCTTAAGAGGAATTTTTGTAAACAATTTATATTACGTTTCTTCAAAGACACTTAAAGTACGTAGCTTGCGATTACGTAAAATGCATTACAGAAATATCTGCTTCATGTAGTTTGGTAAGAAAAGCCTGCTTCAATTTGCCTGTTTGGGATAATGAAATATTTCCTTTAGTCTACATTTACTTACATTAACATTTACACTGATGAAAAGGTACAATGATAATGATAAAAAACATGAGCGTTTTTAATTACTGACAACCTCTGCACATATAGCCACAAACGCAGTGAATATTTTTATCTAAAGAAAACCTTGAAGTTTCTTTGAACAACATTAACAAAAATGATGCCAGGAAATCTGTTCAGATCTTCAAGTGTAAAGTCAATATTTCGCCCAAAGGACTGCAGCACTCACGAATCATCACCACCCGGATCATCTGTTGACCACTATTGTCCAGTTATGACTAAGTGTCATTTTGACAAGGGAGAAAGATCAATCAGCCGATAAAGTGATTTACCTGTAAACCCAGTGATTTCTTTTCAAGCGCTGCGCACTGGACACTCTGACCTCCTGACCTTTAGGTATCAAAATATTGTCTGCCCTGAATACCTCGTTCACAGAGTAATTATTATGTTTTCGGCTAGTCTCAATTGGTGTTGCTTCAACAACAATTGAAGGTGTACAGACAATACCTTACAATTGCGCAATGGATTTGGGACCTATTAAAAATTTGATAAACAGACAAAATTCATTTTATCACGCCAAATGTGACAGGAGCTTAACTGACCAGTTACCGTAATTTTGCTGCAATTATTTTTTAACTAAAGGTGATTAGTTTTCTCATCAATTACTAGATGTTTGTGGTTGGATTTTGTGTTTTGCAGACCAGTATAAAAAGGCTTGAAGAAGTGTGGAGATTCACTAAACTCACCAACGACCTGTGAAAGACGAAGTTTGAGTTGCGGTTATTCTGGTATACAAGGTTAATATCTCACAAGCCGAACATTTTAAGGTAAGGAAGTTTTCTCCTACCTTCTCTTCTTTACTCCTTCAGTCTTAATAAGATAAGCCTCTGGGTTTGTCTGCCTTCAGTCTGTCTGTCTGACCGTCATCATGTCTGTCTGTCTCTGTCTGTTTGAAACTATCTACTACCTGTCCATTTGTCTATTTGTCTATCTGCTTGTATATCTGTCTATGTGTCTGTTGCTTGTGTGTGTGTGTGTGTGTGTGTGTGTGTGTGTGTGTGTGTGTGTGTGTGTGTTTACTGAAGCTTCTGCGATTCGTCTGTCGATATATCTGCCATTCTGTCTGTGTGGCCTTCATCTTGTCTGTCTGTCTGACTCTCTTCTGTAGTATTTGTCTGTCCTGCTATGTGTCTGCCCTGCTATCTGTCTGTCTGTATGTCTGTCTGTCTGTCTGTCTGTCTGTCCCTACAGTCGATAATGCTACTTCTCATACTAGATCACATCTTACAGAATACTATCGTCATTTTGTTCACAGATAACACAGTCAAGTACTAACTTACATCCTTCACAATGGCAGTAAACTCTCTTCTCGTTGTGGCTCTCCTCTTATGCGTGGCTTCAACCCTCATATCAGCACAGCGTAAGTAACTTAGGGTTTTCTTAACGTTTTTGCCTATGTCGTTTTCAGACTTTTATTTTCTGGTTTCCGCACTGACCTATTCACAACTTTCTCGACTAAATACCCTTGATTCTAATGACCTGGTCGGAATCCAATAACCAATCACATCCACATGCATTTACACTCCTCGTGTTTTTTAAGTGATTGGTCCAAAAGGTCATTGAAAATAAAGATAACGGTTATGCTGAGAAAAGAAAAATAACACCAAACTATTTTCTTGACGCCAGCTCTCTTTAAAAACAAAAGTGCCAAATTTGAGGAATCTGACCTCATACGCTACTTTAGGCTGCTAGTCACATTGACGCCAAGTTAAAAAAACAAAAACAAAAACAAAATGGAACATTTTATTCATTTATTCAGATGTGAATAAATCCATTTTCTGTAAATATGGAGAATGAGGTACACTGCTGCTAATAAAAAAAGAACCCACTATTGTGAATTTGAAACTCGCACATAAAAATTGAGCGAAATCAGTGGAGAAATAAACATACACCGCATATTTTAAAATTTATATAATTACGTAGCATCACCTTTCCTTCTCTCGCACTATCTAAAGGTCGTGGGTTCATTTTCAAGCAACAGTCATGTTGTAATTACCTTGAGAAAGTATTTTATCTACAATTTCCTCAGTCCATCTGCCTGTAACATTGGTATCTGGTTACAGGCAATGAAAGATAATGTTAGAATGCTAGTGATCAGCGTCATTGTGTACTTCCCAGGAAGTTGAGAAAGTCTAGAGTGATCTGGCCTAAGGAAGGGGGTAATAATAATGTTAAATCGCGTGAGCAGGCATTAATCGTGATACGAAATTTATAAACGGCATTATTCTTATTATAAGGTCAGTCTTTTGCCGTGTTGAATCACGAAATGTTGACCCTTTCTAAAATATAAATCCATTATATATTTTTAAAAAATGTTTTGTGTCATACCTGGGTAGAATTCTTTTTTATTTCATCATTATTATTTTCAAATCTGGATAATAAAGGTTTATCTTATCTTATCTTATCTTATCTTATCTTATCTTATCTTATTACTACTCCTACCATTATTTTATTATTTCTTTCAGTTCCCGGCATGATGAATCCTATGATGATGAGTGGTATGATGAACCCAATGATGATGAATCCTATGATGATGAACCCCATGATGATGATGAACCCTATGATGATGAATCCTATGATGATGAACCCTATGATGATGTTTGGGGGTGATGACGGCGGCTTCGGCGGCGACGGCTTTGGTGAAGGTTTTGGTGAAGGTTTTGGTGAAGGTTTTGGTGAAGGTTTTGGAGAAGGCTTTGGTGAAGGTGGCTTCTTCGGCGGTGAGGGCTTCGGTGATATGGGCAAGAGGAAGTGAGCTCTGCCTTGCAAAAGTGGCTGCTATACCTAGAACGGTTGCGTTACTGACTTGGTAGCGTAGCTCAAGACAAGCGCGGATAAAATATGTACAAATGGAGTTATAGGAGGCATCAAGAAAACACAGCTCTTCTCGGTGTTTGTCCCAAAACAACGACATCACTGTAGCCCGCTAAAGTCTGTTGGAGGTCACATATAAAAAAAAAATTGAAAAAGCATAATCTTTGTTTATTCATATTGCCACGTCTTCCTAGAATTCATATGGGTTTTAATATTGTACAAAATTTTGCAGAGCATTCCAGTCTGCATAACGTCTATGTAAAGGTTCATTCAAGCTCACCATGGATTTACCACTTTTAATTAGCTTGATAACGTGTGTGTTCACAGTGTATCGAGTGCCAGAAACAGATAAAAGTAGCTTAATACCATAAAGGTTTTGTTGTTGTTGTTGTTCTTGTTTGAAAGAGGACATTGGAAGCAGGAGACTTTCAACCTAGTGGCCTCACGAAATAAAAGAAAATACATATGTTACATCCCATTTCGAATCGTTTACTTTATTGTGATTTTTCATATATATAGTAAATAAAATCTTACCGATGAATATGATTTTGTTTTTTTCATGTTGTTTTTTAAGTTACGACTCCCCATTGACCATAATTATTGTCACACTGACGAAATTATATGCATTGCTGAGAATCATTAACTTAAAAAAACTAACTGACTGACTGACTGACTGACTGACTGACTGACTGACTGACTGACTGACTGACTGAATAGCTGACTGAATGACTAAAACCTGTAGCTAATGAGATCAAAAGAGGATAAACTGACCTGTTTGTTTTTGGCCTTCTTCACAAATAGAAGGTGCCAGAAAGAATGGACAGAATACAGAAATAAAAGTGAGAGAATAAAATTCGTTACAGTGATAAACCACTCTACTATATCAGCAATGATGACTTAAGCAAAACATGATTATTATGTTGTAAAAAAAATGAAAAGTCTTGAAAACAACTTATCCCAAATTTACAAGTAACTGCTACATCAGAACTGTTACGTATTTTCAACTGAAGAGTCATGATTATGGAATAGATCCTAAAGTCTTGATGACGATGATATAGGTGTTGAAAGATCACCGCTGATAGGTTTAGGATAGTGGTGGTGATGATAATGATGATGATGACGATGATGATGATGATGATGAGGATGCTGATGATGCTGACGACAATGGCTTTATAGAGAATAGTGGTGATGATGGCAAAAGAGAATGGGAATGGTGGAAATGAGATAATACGATAGTGATAATGGTATGTTTATGATGGTATGCTGCTACGGTATATGATAAGAATCATGGTGACGATGATGACGGCGGTGGCGACGACAACAACAACGATGCAGACTGGAAAAAGATAAGAGTATCATTATGTATCTACATTATCTAATTTATAAAAATGTATTGTAACAGCAAAAATGACAATACTATAATAAACATGGCTTCCACTCCTATACACACATCCCTGCACGCATAACACGCACATAATAATGATAACAATACATAGCAATTATATAGCACTCATTCCTGTATATATACAGGCTATGAGCGCTTTACAATAATGAAGTCTTAATCAGAACTTGCATGGCACTCACCAAAAACCTTCCAACTATATCTAAAAAATTAAAACCTGAGCTATATCACAAAAACTAAAACTGAAGGTTTGGAGATAGATTCAAATTAAAATCAAGAGAAATGCATAAGTGAACACGCAAACGGAAGGGTGGAAGCACAATTGAGCAAAGCCACTCAACTACGGATATGCATTTCGGCAAAAACGGATTTAAGAATGAGCAAATTTGCTTTTGCTACGAATTTGTTTGTCTTTCTGGTAGACTTTTAAAGGAGATATGGTAATAGTAAGACTGACAAAATTCAAGTGCAAATAAAGTACAGGGGGGNGAGAATGGTGTTTCGCCACTGATTGAAATTCTTGGTTCTTAAAACTAGGCCTTTTTGTTTAGATTTGAGAGATGCAAAAGATGATAATGTCTGCAGATGCATAGAAAGAAAATAGAGCTGCAGCATAAACACCATCAAAAAGGCAACTAGCGTCCCCTGGAATCATCAGAACACAATCATTCCAGAACTGATGAATCGCACTTGGTAGTTAGGGGTTAATAGATAAATACCATAAAACCCCTAATGAAATACCTTTGACCGAATAAGAGGTAAGATTAAAGCTTTGCTCAAATGAAAATCTGGTATTGCTCAAACGTGGCCAGCTTTGCTCAAACGTAATGTTGCCGCTAGAAGGGTCAACAGATGTTAGGATGAAGCAAATGCTACAATGAAGTCTTGAAATATGGTCAAGAAATCAGAAGGGCAATATATAAGATGGTAGGCCTGCTTAATAAGGAGCTCTGCTGTTAATATGGTAGGAAACGCTTATCATGGACTCCCTTTTCACAAATCCAGGACTGTGCCAGAACACCCTGCAATCAGCAAATTAGAACACAGTTTTTCCGTGATCTAATCTGTGGATGACGGTTCGGTACATGCGGAGTAATACATGACCCTAAGGTGTACATTTTAAAAAAAAAATTACCAATCAAAACAAAGCGAACAGCTGATCGTGTGTTGGTAGCCAAGGCTATGATAGTAACCATAATTGAGGAAAAGAATATGAGAGAGAGAGAGAGAGAGAGAGAGAGAGAGAGAGAGAGAGAGAGAGAGAGAGAGAGAGAGAGAGAGAGAGAGAGTATGAACGCAGCTTTATCCATTAAGGGAGTGCGGCTAGAGAGATGATGAGAACAGTCGGTTTAGACAACAGTCTCCAAAACACCACAATACTGACTCCTCAGCTGCACAAAAGAGACAATTCTAACATTCTGCAACAAAAAGTGTGCCCTGATGATAATCCTGACCTTAGTGGCCTGTAACTCAGCCTCTGTAGGAAGAAATGAACATGAAGCTCTTGCCACAGATAAAATGCATCAAACTAACTAAACCACCAGACTAGTACAATTTCACTTGACCATCATGCTTCAATTCACATGCTCACAAACAACCCTGAGCCTACCTTTGATTTCACCAACTTCACTGTGAATATCACATGCAAATAATTCAGAATCTGTGATCAATTCAGTCCAGCCGTTTTGTCTTCATGATTGTTAATTTATACCGTTATCTTTGAGCACAAACAGTTAAAGATGGCAACTTTGTCATGGCATTTTTAAAGTATTACAATATATCAATGATCTCCTAAGAAGTTATTGTAATGTTTTGAGGAAAATAAGTTGGAAATCTCCCTATCACTGCTGTACTACTACAAATTGATTCTGTAACTGCAACCATATTGGTTTTACATGTGTTATTATTATTGTATTTGCTAAATTTTGAGAAGGGTGGAATTTCAATGATCATAATATAAATAATTTCTTGCATTTACCTGAGCCACTTCTTAAATAAATATGAAGATTAACCAAGAATACATATCTTGCTTCAAACATAAAGTAGATTATTCTATTAAGCAGTGGAAACTATTTTGGATGATCTAAGCTACATGCAGCAAGTATTGTTGATAATGCTGAAAAGTTATGTGATATAATTTTTCTAGCAGTTACATTGACTAGATTAGTTTATCACCACAGTAAAGTAAAGTGTTGTGCTGCTACTTATTTAAAATATTATATTCAGATGTTGCACGCAATGAGCAATGCACTGTTAACTTCGTTGGTTATCAGCATTAACGGAACCACATTTGCTAGGTCTAGTTAACTGGGTGTATGAACTATTTGCTGGATGATATATTGTTATGATACTGAATAAATAGATTTCTGTCAATCCTGCCACTACTTTCAACATTATTTTTCTGATTTCTGTTCCTGATTCAAAGTGTAGTCTACTACTAAGACCTTTGAAAAACAACAAAATTTTAAAAAAATGACAATACTCATTTTCAAATGAGAGAGACTCCTAGGCCTTAAATGCTCATTGCCCCTTTCTTGCATCTATTCCCAACCTATTGCTGTTCTGGATCCTGATTGTCTATAGATTTAGAACTTGGTCATTGGAATCTGTTTTCATATCTTTTGCAAACTGTACGTAGATCTGGATTTAAATAATCTATGCTCTTGTCCGTCGTGAATCTAAAACCAGTCTAACACACTGTAGACACTATAGTCTACAGACTTAAGACCTGAGGTAAGCCGAGATCTACAAGATCCTGATCTTACACAAATTTCCAGTCTAGGTTGTGTCTTTCTGATTCGACTCCCATAATCGTTCCGTTGTATCGGTCTGTTGTATATCTAGTAACAGTTGACTTAATTGGAAATTAAGAATTCCTCTGGCAGTGCTACTGCGAACTGTAAACGTCCCTGTCATCTGTTCAGCATTTAACATAAAAATGCACAGAGAAACTGACAGTTATTTTCCGGATGTGACGAAACACTTTCATCGGTAGGAGACTTACACTTTCAAAAGACAAAGATAAGCACGTAGTAACATGCCGTCAACAAACACGGCTGCCATGAGCACGATGAAGAAATGTGGTTCACTTGGAGACATAGGGGTCTTTGTCTGTGACTTAAATTACAGGGATTAGCGGTTGTTGGTTTTTGTTTTGTTTTGTTTTGTTTTGTTCTAAGATCCAGTGTGAGCAATGTTAGCAGTAAGCCAAACATTCGATGTAGAAATTTCATCTCCTGCTTTACGTCTTGGCTGGGGAGCTGATGGTCTCTAAACATCACAGGTGGCCTTTGCCATTCCTGGAAATTTATGAATCACACGATCCATCATGAAAGTATTCAAAGGTATATAAAAAAAACAAAAATATTAATTCAAATATGCTTGAAGCATCTGGCGTGGTTTATATAGTAGCACTTGTCGTCTGATATGTTATAATAATCTATTCAGTATTAAAGGATCTGAAAGTTTCAACATCTGAAAGCATTCCCAGATCAGGCTATGCCAAAAATTACCTCGGCCCCCTCCCCCACCTCAACAAAAAAAAATGTCGTCTTTAGTCAGGTTAAACTCCATAGAAAGCATAAAGCAATTTGCAGTTTAGCAGAGGATGATCTTGAGGGGAATTTTAGACAACTCTTATATTACGTTTCTTCAAAGACAATTTGCATTTAAGCAGACAGTAAATTACGTGGCTTGTGATTACGCGAAATGCATTACAAAGTAATCGTCTGCTTAATGTAGTTTGGTAAGGAAAGTCTACTTCAGTTTGCCTCTTTGGGCTAGTCAAGTATTTCCTTTAGGCTACAGTAACTTACAAAAACACTTATAATGATCAAAAGATACAATGAAAAGAGCAAAAAAATATAAGAGTATTTTTTTTACAGATAAACTGTTCTGAAAATTTTTACCTAAAAAGAAACGTAATTTCTTGAACAAAATTAACAAAAAATGATGCAAGGAAATCTACTCAGATCCTCAAGTGTAAAGCCAATATTTTGCCCAAAAGACTGCAGCACTAACGACTCATCGCCACCCGGATAATCTGTTGACCACTACTGTCCAGTTAGGACTAAGTGTCATTTTGATAAAGGAGAAAAGATCAGTCAACCCACAGAGTGATTTACGTGTAAACCCAGTGTTTTCTTTTGGAACGATGCGCCAGGACCCCTTGACCTCCTGACCTTTATTTATCAAAATATTGTCTGACCCCAATACCTAGTTTACGGACTAAGTATTATGTTGTCGGTTAGTCTCAGTTAGTGCTGCTTCAACAATTGTCGTTGTACAAACAATACCTTACAATTGCGCAATGGAATTAGGATGTATTAAAGTTTGATAAATAGATACATGCTTTCTGTCACACCAAGTGACAGCTTAATTCACTGTTTACCCTCATTTCGCTGCGATTGCTTTTCAGTAACAGGTAATTAGTTTTCTCATCAATTTCTAATGTTAGGGTTGGGTTTTGTTTGCAGAATAGTATAAAAAGTCTTGGAGAAGTGTGGAGATTCACTGAACTCACCAACGACCTGCGATTGACGAAGCTTGAGTTGCAGTTATTCTGGTATACAAAGTTAACATCTCACAAGCCAAACATTTTAAGGTAAGGAAGCTTTCTTACACGTTCTCTTCTTTAATCCTTCTGTCTTTATAAGATTGGCCTCTGGGTTTGTTTGTTTGCCTTCAGTCTGTCTGCCTGCTTGCCTCTTACTGAAGCCTGTCTGCTCTGTCTGTCTGTCTGTCTGGCCATCATTATGTCTGTCTCCGTCTGTTTGTACCTTCTGCTAGCTGTCTATTTGTCTATCTGCTTGACTAATTGTCTATGTGTCTGCTGTCTGTTTGTTTGTGTGTGTGTGTGTGTGTGTGTGTGCGCGTGTGTGTGCGCGTGTGTGTGTGCGTGCGTGTGTGTGTGTGTGTGTGTGTGTGTGTGTGTGTGTGTGTGTGTGTGTGTGTGTTTACTGACACCTGTCTGCGATTCGTCTGCTGTCGATACATCTGCTTTTCTGTCTGATTGGCCTCCATCTTGCCTGTCTGTCTGACTCTGTGTAGTATTTGTCTGTCCTGATATCTATCTGTCTTTCTGTCTGTCTTTCTGTCTGTCTATCTGTCTGTCTGTCGATAATATTACTTTTTTTTTATACTAGATCACATGTTACATAATACTATCGTCATTTACTTCACAGATAACACAGTCAAGTACTAACTTACATCCTTCACAATGGCAGTAAACTCTCTTCTCGTTGTGGCTCTCCTCTTGTGCGTGGCTCCAATCCTCATATCAGCACAGTGTAAGTAACTTAGGGTTTTCTTAACGATTTTGCCTATTTCGTTTTTAGACTTTTATTTTCTGGTTTCCGCACTGACCTATTCACAACTTTCTCGAATAAAT
>JAWQUT010000146.1:1563895-1604561 GCA_033807755.1 Ellobium chinense | reverse complement strand
TTTTTTTCTTCCCGTTAAAAGATCAGGCAAAAGAAGTACTTTAACCTCTATGGAAGAAATTTCCCGAAATCACAGTGTTTATTATGTAGAATAACACAAAATGTTAATAGGGCCAAAGAAGAAAAAAAACAATAGGTGTCAAAGACCTGATGCTGATGATGATATTGACAATGATAATAATCATAATGTCTCTTCTCATATCCTTTCTATAATGCTGCGTCTTCTCTGGGCGCATTGCAACAACAATTAGGTATTTTCAGCACCGTCACGTGACCTAGGAAANGATCAGGCAAAAGAAGTACTTTAACCTCCATGGAAGAAATTTCCCGAAATCACAGTGGTATATGTAGAATAACACAAAATGTTAATAGGGCCAAAGAAGAAAAAAACAATAGGTGTCAAAGACCTGATGCTGATGATGATATTGACAATGATAATAATCATAATGTCTCTCCTCATATCCTTTCTATAATGCTGCGTCTTCTCTAGGCGCATTGCAACAACAATTGAATTGTAGCAATGATAGTAAAACAAAACGCTACTTTGCCTTGAACCCTGAGGTGTGATACGGTGGACCTGAGGAATATGGGCCAACAAATGTAATTTGGGAAACAGAGTCAATGAAACGATATCTCTTGAAAACGTCATGTTTCCCCGCTCTAATTGGAGCAGTCAAGTACAGTTTTTTTATAGCCACGAAGAAAGATATCTATGAAGTCAACGCGGGAAATTGGATTTGAATTCCCATTTTGTCTCCATTGCGATTATCTGCATGTGTCTGCGTCAACGGTCCCGACAGTTTTTACTCAGACTTATCAATTCACAAAAGAACTGAATAAGCTTGTAGGTAGTAGCTTCGTATGTCCTTACCAAACGTCCAGTAAGTAACTAACCACAACCCATGTGACCCAGTTTGGAGGTCAGTTTACCTGTCGTGGCTATACGTAAAGACTGAGGGCGACAGTAAGCTATCTGAAGCGTGCTGTAAAAAACACTGTGATCACAAGCAGTACACCTTGACCTTTTGCGCATCAGCGGACATCGACCTCCACAGGTAGTCCCAACTCATCACTTACCCATTCGTCCATGCTGTGGCTCTGGTTTAGCTTATCAAGAAATGAATGAATAGCTTTTATTAGGCGCTAGGCCAATCAAATATAGTACATATTTCAAACATGCATAACATGTACTCTATCGCAGTTCGCACCTACATTTTACACAAGTTTGACCACACCATCTTCCTTACAGAATCCTTCCATTAACAAAGCAGTGGCATTCCCATTACATAAATTCTTGCTCACAGTATTCTCTTTCACTCTTCCATATTTCAAATTTAATTTAATTGCAATCACCCTTCTTGGATAATATTTATTAGGGGACATCAAAACAATATACGTGATTGCTGTCATTATTTAACTCACCGCCATTGGCTCAAAGCTGGAGGTACCCCTGATGACGTCACTAAATAGACCTCCAATACTTGTGTCACTCCCGATATCACTTTATTATGATCAAAACTTTTTATGTACTTACTGTCATTATTTGACTCAATGCCGGAGGCATCCCGAAGCTGCCACTATATAAACCTCTAGTACATGTCTCACTCCCGGTAAATAACGTAGGATCAAAGCTATTCACGTAATTACTGTCACTACTTGACTCAGTGCCACTGGCTCAAAGCTGGAGGTACCCTTAATGCCGTCACTGAATACAGAATTCTAATACTTATGGTATTTCTGCTATCACTGAACTTGGACGGTCTATTCACTGTGAGTGAGTGAATTGTTCCTGTCATAAGAAGGCTAGGAACAAATAATATTCAAAACTCCTTTGGCACACTCTATACTAATGAGGGGTCTAATTTCTCTTACATCATAAAGGTGTTTTTCTACTCTATGAATGAGGAAACAATAAAATATTTTCTGACAAAATTTTAATGTTCGCACACCTGTTTACGAACCTGCGACCTCAGGTAATTTGTATTCTGTTTTTACAGGTCATGTCAATTCATTTATGTTGTATCATATTTCAGCCCTGACATTTATAATAAGGTGGTGTCACTAATCTGCTGAAGTGTTATGATGTAGGTGGAAGGGGGGTGACCAAGTGATTACGAAGTTGGATTTAAGATCCTAAGGTTGTGGGCTCGTAAATGGCTTGGAAAAACATTCCATTCTCCTTTCCCCTGGCTAGGGGCAAAGAATGCTCTTGTTTTCTTTGAAGTGTTTTCTTATTTATATATTTATTCCTCTTCTTATGATAATGTTTTGTATATACGTTGGAATTGGCCACAGTGACCGACAATAAACACAGAATTGAATTTAAATTGAATTGTCAGGTCTGGCTTGTATGATTATCCAGGGAGCTGATTAACAAAGTGAATGATATGTTCTGGCAGGGAGGGAACAGGCATGAGCAGGTGTTTGCTTGGATGTATGAGGCTTCTTACTTTCAGTACTAATAGTCTTATCATCTGTGAGCTTAAGACACTCGGCTGCAGGCGAGGATCCCAGGCTGGACAAAAAAAGTCAAAAGTAACTATCAAAAACAGAGCATTGAGGTTTTGCACTTGAGTCTGAATTGTGCTCGTTAATCACTGTAACTCTAGTTAATTCCGTGACCAATATATCAGGAAAGTGCCGTTTAGAGCTTGGTTTAGGGTTAAATGCCTGGTTAGGGGTGGTTAAGGAAGAATAAGCAAAGTTTGGACAGTTCCTAGACGTTATCATTACCTAGGAATTCTCCCAGGAGTGCTGTTTTCTTTTATAATCCTGCCCTTAACCTTTAACGTATCTCTAGGCAAAAGTGCCCTATGGGGCGTGAAGAAAGTTAAATAACATTTAAGTTTGTGTATGGCTTGAGCATGAGGGCAATATCTTGGGAATCTCTCAAAGGCCTAGGCTGATGGCTAGAGGCAGAGTTAGAACCCAAAAGTGTAGCAAATTTAGTAAACAAAGTCGAGAAGCTGTCATCTCTCTCTCACCTGCTCTTCCTCCCCAACCTCCTCAATTTATGCACGCTAAGTAGGCAGATAGGCTAGCGTGCGTTTGCATATGCAAAACTCCACTCCTGTCCATACAACCACATATTAGAGATCATGAGCTTTTTACCGGTGATAGTATGGGCAAAGTAATCATTCCCAAGGGCCTCCAACATTTTCAGATGGTCAGTCGGTTTTGCATCTTAAAGGGATGGCAACGGTTATTTGCTTCACAGCCCAATAAGTCCACTTTATTGCTTCCTTAAATCTAAACCGCGAATATATTTCATTTCGCCGGATAGTTTCTGAGAAAACGTCACAGGAATATTGGGATATTTGTCCTGTGCGAGCTGCCATTACTCTTGTGTGACGTCAAAAAGCGAGATAGGTTAGCGAACGGTTGGTCCAGACAATATGCGCATGCATCTGCATGAATCGTCTACTAGCTATTCGCGCTTTCTGACGCCACACAGGTCGTGTAATGGCGGCGTAAATCCCGACATTTCAGGGGTGCTTGGTGGAAGGAAACTGTACGCAGTTTAAATTTTTGAAAAATGATGTGGAGTTTTTGAAAAANAGGGGGGGGGGGGGCTGTGAAGCAAATATCTACCCCTGTCCCTTTAATCATCATGTGAGGACCAAATCAAACGTGGTTGCACATTTACAATCTATACATGACACTGAACAAAATCATACACTCAGTGGACTATTCGTATGGGAGCTTCGCGAACAAATGTTCTACAGGAATCCCTGGCTAAGACCCCCGTGCTCAGGAGACATGAAAAGCAGGACCTTAACCGGAGTGTGACCTTAGCAACAGTCCAGTATTGCAACCGCCATGCAGACAATATTATTTGATAAAGAAATAACAAATCGATTTTACGAAAAGAGCGGGATCTTAGCCGAAACGGTATGCTTAGCGGCGGCGGCTTAGTCGAAAATTTCTGTACAGTTTAGGTGTGCTGTATCTTGGCCCGTGGACCAGCAGTTAGGCATACCTGGTCAGTAAATTAGGACCTAAGGAACCCCAATTCCACCAGTCCATACTTTATATGCAGACTTTGATGAGGTGTTGCAATTATTGAAATTGGGTATGATATAGAAGAAAAGACAACCAGCATGAGGTTTTTTTCACGAGCGTTAGGAGTAGTGCGGTCTAATTGTCTTTCGTTAGAAGGAAACGGTAGTCTATGCCATAGCAAGGTGGGTCATAAATTCCACTACCTATTATTTTGCCCTTATCTAGCAGACAATTGGAAATCCTATTTAAAACTTTACCACTGTAACCATCCAGATTTGTGTAAGGCAAAAGAACTATTTGAAAACACACATTGTACAGTACCCCGGTAATTAGAAAATCATCTTTATTTATATCTTATATAATGAAATTATATGATTTTTTTTCAGTGTCTTATCCTTATAGTTTAAAACGAAAATGACGACGTAATGCTCTACTATGTATATTCTTTTTAAAAGGACTGGTAATAAAGATCATTGTCATTATTATCATTGTTGTTACGACATTTGGGATAACTCAGGCTTTCGGCCAACGCCACTTCTTTAGGGTATCATTGTTTTAGATTACGTTCTAATAGAACCTTCATAGGTGACTTCTTTACCCCCCACCAAGACAATGCTGGGTTCTCTAATAGCACGCTAAGTACACCAAACAGTCATTGTGTTTGTTTTCATTTTTGTTAAACCGAACTGATTCTGTATTACATACTTTAAGTTTTATTTTATAGGGAGAAATGAAGACCTAGAGATTTCATATTGACAACCATCTTAGATCAACACAAAACCTACAGCTTGTTAGAGACCTTGGAAATGGAGATATTTTATAAACCTGTAGATTAACTACTGGCATTTAAAAATATCCACGTAACAAACTGTCGATATGTGCATTATCTACAAGCATGTGAAGTTTCAACCAGATTCTATTCCCTTAAACACTGAAATCAAACACCACATTAGTTTTCTTAGTTCTGTCATTAAATGGGGATTCCAGTGCAAACATCAGGCTAGTCTCCATCTGTGCCCACGACAGATGTGACCTGCCCCTTCCAAGATCCCAAGTGGACAATAGACTTCGTCCACTCAACGAGCAAACTGCGACTCATTTATCTCATGTAACCTACAATCTAACCGAAAAAAAATGAGGTCACATTATTATGATTGGTAAATAGAATTAATATATAATATCTTGTCTGACGTCAAGTGTGGTGAATAGACACATCTGTCTCAAGCCAGAGATGACAATCTAATCCTATCTTATATTATTGTTAATTTCCCCCCTGCGTGTAAATAGGTTTTACCTCAATCTTGAAGTGGAATTTGTTGATTTCTTTGGATACTATAAAAGACCGAGAAGTTTGTGGAAGCATGATATTCAGCGATAACCTCCGACGAGCGAATCTTGAGCTGCAAATAGTCTGCTCTACAGATTTTAGACCTTGAGGTAAAGAAACTATTATTCTTTGTGTCTATTCATTCTTTTTATTCATCGCATTTGTATATCTGCTAGTCTGCTTGTTCTTTTTGTCCGTCTTTTTGTCTCTCGCACTTTCAGGCTATCTCTTCACCACCACCACAACAGTTGTTGATGCTGCTACCACTATTTTCACTGTCACTTCGTCAACATACCAAACCTACTACTACCGCTACAGCATTTATTATTATGAATAATATTATAGTCTTCTCTTCCTTTACTTCTACTATTACCACTGCTGTTACTACCACTATTTCTACTGCTACCTCTCTCACAACTACTATTTCAGTTACTACTACTACTACTTCTACTTCTACAGCTACTACTACTACTACTACTACTACTATTACTACTACTACTGCTACTACTACTACCATTATTATTATTATTACCACTATTAGATCTACCCCAATACTGCTTCTACTATTATTAATACGATTACTACCACCACTATTCCTCCTCCTACTTTTACTGTCACCACTAATGTTACCACTACTACCTTGGCAACAACTAACTATTATCTCTATTATCAATTCTTACTAATACTACTACTACTACTACTATTACTACCACCACGACCACCACTACAACTACTATTATTACAACTACTACCACTGTGCTAATAATAATTATGATAATATTAGGTAATAATAATAACGATAGTGACAACTATTCATAACTTCTTCACAGATCACACGAACAAAGACCAGCAGCATGGCAATCAGCACTTTTCTCGTCCTGACCCTCCTCTTGTGTCTGGCATCAACTCTCGTCTCGGCAGATTGTAAGTACTCACATTCTATTTCTATCAGCTTGTCTCATTTATTCACACTAAGTTGTTCTATTTCTCATATGCGTTCAGACACTCTTGGCTCACTTTATAAATCGTTAACTTTGCAGATCCTTGAGAAAAAGTTTGAAAAACAAGAGCAGCCTGCTGCGGCGTTAAACTCAAGATCTAAAGATAGTGAGTTCGATTCCCGACCGCGGTCGTGTTGTAGGTACCTTTGGAAAGCATTTCATTCACATTTTCTTCAGTCCACTTGTCTGTAAAATGGGTACCTGACTATCGGCAGTGAAAGATATTGTCAGAATGCTAGTGATCAGCGCCTGTAAATGGCAACGGCACTGTCTTCTCCCCAGGAAGTTAAAAAAAAAGGTCGAGAATGACCTGGCCTCTGGGGTAATAATAATGTGAAGTCGCTTGAGCGGGCATCACCCTGGATACGAGACCTGTTAACAGTATTATTAAAGCGGGTGCCTTAAGCTAACTGGCTCCAGTAACACGTCTCCATTGATTACCGCATGCCAGTGGTTCCCATCAATTTTTAGCCAGCGTACCCAGATAAGAATCAGTCATTGACTACATGGCTTTCTCTATTACTCCATGTAAACTGATTGTGAGGCCTTCGGATTTCTTGCACTGCTTGGTGATAATCGTCTCTGGAACGCCGTCCCATAAAGTTTACCAAAAATGAATGAAGACACTTCAAAATGTTTATTATATTCTACAGATATGTACCTCAATTCCTTTAAACGAGACCACAGGTGGCTGAACTGCCAGCCCACAAATTCATACGCTTTACTTTAATCATGGACCGATATCTTTAACATAGATCTATATCTTTAAGAGCGATGTGACTTTTCAGTTCCAAAAGTTTCATCATGGTCACGGAAAAATGACTATTATGTCTTGCATTTTTCCTGTAAGCACCCAATGGAGCTGAACGCAGTGTTATGGCACTCAAGAGCCACATAACGGAAGGTTAACAATTTATCAAATTACAAATTATTGTTGGCCAAAACCTCTAGTTACTCGCCAAACACACAAAAGGCACAATTACAAAAACAAAACAGAACACGTCTGTTGTAAAGTTTGGACCCTATTCTGTGGCTTCTTTAGAATGTTCTCAATGCCACAAATTTGAGCTTTTTTAAAAAAAAGATATAGATCTGGATAAGTTCGGGTTTCCATCCTTTGCTGAAACCAGTTTCTAACGATTTCACTGGCGTTCATTTGCTTTGCGATTAGATATAGTCTAAGCCTAATTCTGAATTACATGATGTTCTCCATTATCAAGTAGGCTACTGTTATGATTGTTATCCTCCACTGCTCCCCCTTGTTGGCAATCCCATTCGTAGAATGGGGAATCAGTCTATATAGAGGATCTGTAATGCGTGTTTGTGTGATATGAGATTTATGAAATGAGTTATCACTTATCATATTCGCGAGCCTCTGGCGAGGAATTAAGAAAATGTATGACGAATTTCATAAATCTCATATCAAAGAAACACGAGTTTCAGATCCTATTTATCATATAACTGATTATAAAAATGAACGTTTAATCGTGAAAAGGACCCTGAAATTGCCCTCACCCTGTTTGAGACACATCAATCACAACTGAACTGAATGAACCACCAATTACGCGACACAAAGTAGATCCAAACATCTGACAATCATCGATGAAACTTTAGACCACAGAAACACTGGGACATTTCGAGTACTTTTAATCAAATGTTTAACTGCACTGAAACTGAAATGTGAAGAGAACAATGACAAGCAATTAAAAAGACAGACTGAAATATTTTTCTTACAAATCTAGACAGAGGGAAACCCCACAGTAATGAAAATAATACAACAAACACAACTTCCATATTCATACGACCAGAGATTTCCAAGGCTTCCATTCAAAGTATTCATAATCAGGTCAAGGGTCAGATTTATGTAACGTGTGACGTACTATAAAATTATTGCACACTTTTATGTCACCGAAAATAGGCCCTGTTAATATTATAAATATAGTTTCATGATAAATCATGATTTCACCCCGGCATATAATAACTCTGCTTCTATTCTCTTTCCTCTCTTCCAGTTTCACCCTACATGGGCATGTGGATGAATCCGTGGTTTCGTATGTATAACCCATACATGATGAGCCCGTGGGGCATGATGTGGGGCATGGATTAAAGCCATTTCAGTTGAAGGATTTATGAGCCAGACGTGAGCTAGACAACGGGAGATGTCATGTGTTTTGTTACTAAATCTGTGAGAACAACGCAAAATCCTTCGGAATTTTTCATATATCACTAAACGGGAAATGTCCTAGCAAACCAGTCTTATATTATATCAAATAGCTTCAGGAAACTGAATTGTGTCATACCAAGTGTATTTATTTACCTATTTACTTCTATTATTAATTTATACACTTGTGATAGTTCTAGAAGCCTTACTTCCATATAGTTCTATCCAATTCATTCACTGAGTCATATGATCATAGTTAAAACTACTATCAGGCAGTTTGTATGTTGTTTTTTTTTAACATTATGCTTGGGTGCCAAATCGTGATTCATCCGCTCTACTAAGTTTCAGATGAACGACCATGAAGTTGATCTGTTATATAAGTTACTGAGTACTAACGGCTAGAATTGTATCATGTAACTAGCGAATGTATACTTAGGCTCTGTCATGTTTATTACCCCCTGTGTATCAAGAACAATTTTCTTGAGAAGATATAATAATAGAAAGGATTGGGGCTTAAGAAATTGAGCACTACATGATGATTACATGATGAATTATATGCTTGATTTGGGCAAATATGAAGAGGTTATTTTTTTAATCAACGATTTTATTCGTAGCAATGTTTTGTTATGATCCACATATTAAAATAAAGAAAGATGAGAACTGTAACGACAACATGGATATTGAGTATAATTATTTGCATGACTGATTCACAAACTTGATTGAATTACTGATTGCATTATCAATGATTGATTGTTTGTTTAACCAGTCAATTGATTGATTGATTGATTGATTGATTGATTGATTGATTGATTGATTGATTGATTAACTGATAGATAGATAGAGAGATAGATAGATAGATAGATAGATAGATAGATAGATAGATAGATAGATTGATTGATTGATTGATTGATTGATTGATTGATTGATTGATTGATTGATTGATTGATTGATTGATTGATACAATTTTCTTGAACTAGCGAGAAAAAAAGTAGATGCATTGGCCACTTCAGAATTGTGGCCGCAACATCAAAGACAGGATATCAGAAAGAGAAAATGGGCAAAAGCGAGAGAGAGAGAGACAGAGAGAGAGAGAGAGAGAGAGAGAGAGAGAGAGAGAGAGAGAGAGAGAGGGAGCGAGAGAGGGAGGGAGGAAGAGAAAGAGAGAAGGGGCTGAAACATATAAGAAAGGTAAAAAGAAGCCTTGATTTATTTTGAAGGGAATAACATTGCCTTACAATATTATACATTTAATTTATGATAATACACATATATACACAAACCCACACGATACAGAATACTACAACAGAATCATAAAGATGCATCAGCCAGTAAAAGTTAATGTAACAAACTATATCAGCCAATAATATTCCTCTGACAATGGAGAAGTTGAAAGCGGAAGTAATGATAGCTCGAGTTGTGGCTTGCGTAGCCCGGATGATCGAGCTACCACCACTACCACCGCTACCACCATCATGTAAACTATGCTCACGTGGACGCATCGCCTTCACCGTCATGTAGAAGCAACAGCTTCACAGCGCTATAGACAATCCCAGAGATGCCCCGCTCCATCGTCACTCACCATCTAGGTTACAGGCCTAAATGCAATTAGGGCCTTTTCGCCTCTATGGGCTATATTGGTCTTTTGAGCTGCCTTCTGAGCCCAAAATTTTAGCTTTCATCCAGCCTCACATCCGATTTAAACTCATTGTTTGGCCCATATTTTTAAAACTGACCCAACCCCAGCAACCCCACTGAAATTTTGAGCTTGATTGCTTTGTAACTGTCTTTTTACATTGGTCAATACCGAACCTCTCCTCTTCCGTCTGAACACACACTTGACCTGAAAGTACCAGCCTAGGGCTAAATAATGCCTGGTAAGTGGTAAAATAAAATAAAATAGACACAGTTTCCCATTAAATCAAAATTTGCCCCATGGAGCCCTTATCACAAGAAGCAGGGCATGCCGAAAGAATGAAAAAGGAAGGTCAAATATATAACCTTTAAGTCATGGGACCCAATAGCGAAAGTAGAAATACAGGTCTGTGACTTCTAAAATGGCTGTTCACAAAACATCCGCTCTTAGCACCAGACCAGGGGCCGCATGCATAATCTATATATTAATTAACGTACTGGATTAACTATGTACAGTTAACACTACTAATGTTTTGGCAGTTTCCCATGGTTACAGCAATGCGTTAACTAAAGTAAGAATTTTGCATACGGCTCCAATGGCCGTATTCATAGTTCATACATTAATTAAAGTACCGCGTTTACTACAGTGAACACTACTCATGTTTTGGGAGTTTCTCGTAGTTACCAAAGTCCGTTAACTAACGTAAGGATTATGCATACGGCCACATTTACGTACAGAAATTAAGGTGCAGATCAAAACACCCAAAATAGCTATAGTTCAGATTCAGATCAGTTCGTTCAAAATAGGTATTAAGCTAAGATCAAGTTCACACGAACTGAGCTTTAAGTTTCCGAGCTGCATTCATAAGATCTCCGTTCTGCTCAACCCTGCATCAAACCTTTCCTGAAACTCTCATCTTGGCTCTTCAGGGTGGCCGAGAGACAGAGCTCTTGTCTCTTGGAGCGAAATGTCATGAGTTCGAATCCTGCTAAAAGCAAGATTGTACGTCTTTTTTTTTTGTTTGTTTTTGTCGCGGTGTCCATAAGTCATCTTCTTATTGGCTGCCTGACGAGGGTTCAAACCATGACTCTGGTATAAAAATGTGTGTTGAAAAGGGGCATGACAGACAGACAGACAGACAGACAGACAGACAGACAGACAGACAGACAGACAGACACACACACACACACACACACACACACACACACACACACACACACACATCTCTATTAACCAAAGGTGGACCATAGGCATTCTCAAGCTAGGCTGTCGTAAGTAACTTAACCCATAATCCACATTCTTGATTTTAATATCTACACCGTAATGGAAGAACCAAGTGCGTTCTGAGAATAGATTAATAATACTATTTTATCCGTTTTGACATTTATATCGTATTTCATAAATTAGATCGGTTTTTCAAACTTTGATAAAATTTGTTCGCGCACCGAAAGGCATCATAGACGAATGCATTAGTCTCCATGAAAAAGTTGGACGATTGGCGAATCGGGCGGATTGAAAAGATCTATCGGAGATTGTATTTCGTTGCTATACACATTCTTTTTCTAAAAAAGGGTAAAAAAAATAAAGAGGACTGATGTGTATAGTTACTTTTTGTGTATTTTTCTACGAATTTAGGTGAAAACCGTTTGTTTTTACGTTACGTAGTTCTCAAGAAATCTGTGACACAAATTTGGCTGAAGCGTTTTATTAATATAGATTTGAAAATCTGAGGGTATAACTGTTTCATGAAAAAGTTCTCTTAACCTCTTTGTGTAATGACAAATGTATGAAATCCTAATTGTCTCCAAACTTCACTTTTGTGAGATACAACGGTATTCACGGGTGATATGTCTAGAAATCTTGGCGATTTGAAAATATATTGAGTTATACAACTAAGACTTATTTGTCTGCTTTAACAATAGTAAGGAGATAAATCTGATTTAGTTTTGCACAACTAGGCA
Organism: Ellobium chinense; assembly: GCA_033807755.1. Lineage (NCBI taxonomy): Eukaryota > Metazoa > Mollusca > Gastropoda > Ellobiida > Ellobiidae > Ellobium > Ellobium chinense. The sequence goes on along the minus strand of JAWQUT010000146.1, from coordinate 1,592,477 downwards.
ATCTTTGTTTTCTTTTTTTTTATTTTTGACTTTTTCTTATATATACTGTTATCAAATTCACTGATGGCTATGAGGGGGAAATCCATCCCTAGAGATTTTTAAGTACAGCGTACCTTATTCATTTTGATTGTCTGTTTAAAGTACCAGAGATCCAGACTCTCACAGCTTCCAAACCTCAGTGTAGTACCTTTACAAGGTTTTGGTCTTATTCAGTGTTGAAATGTTGATTGTCTATCAGAATAATCTCCCTGTAAACTAGTCTTGACCTTCCAGCAAGTCGAGATGGAGGAATCTGAAATGCCACAGCTGTTGAAGGTTATGATTGACGTCGCCATGGTCATTGTCATTCCAAGATGGCAGCATTCTGCCACCGGTCCTGCGGTTTGAAGATCATCATTGTCATCACCATCATCACCGTCATCATCATCATCATCATCATTCATTCATTATCATTACTATTATCCCTGTATCTTTGCTGTTATTTTTATCTTCACTCACTCTTCGAAATTACCATTAGCTCCCGACCACCCTAATCCATGCGGTCAAAAAATGAAAAGAAAAGAAATCATCGTCATCATTATCAATATTGGTATTCTCCTCCTCCTCCTCATCATCATATGGTACCGTCCCCCTCCTATTCATCATTAGGAATAGCAGCATCTTTATAATGTGACCAACATCGCATAAAATCAAACAGTTATTCAAGCAAGGAAGGAAGGAAGGAAGGAAGGAAGGAAGGAAGGAAGGAAGGAAGCAAGCAAGCAAGCAAGCAAACAATTCGTCCATCCATCCATCCATCCATCCATCCATCCATCCATCCATCCATCCATCCATCCATCCATTCACCCACCATCTATCAGTCTCTGAAGAGTATCTTTGACCCAGGTCTAGACCCAACCTATCTTAGTCAATATTTTCTTTAGTGTCACAGTATGTTCACACTGGAGACTTCCACCGCTTCAGTAACATACAAAACAACATTATAGTCGTCAGTTAGATTTTATTGACAGATGGTCCAAACCATCACGACGAATCAAGATATTTAAAATAAAATATAAATACTTTGACTGTAATAATTAAAAATATGTAACTGTTCAGAAACTTAGTTTTCTTGCCACACTGCTCCTACTGTCATATAAACTCTACCTAACAACAAAACAACACTTGCGTCTGTAGACAGAAGGTCAGCCGGCCTAATGCGCATGTGCGGAAACAGCAATCAGCTGTGTTTACATTGGAAAAGGTTACACACGCGCAAATGAGGTCAGATGGACTGGGTTGGACTGTTTGCCCTGTCGAATAAATTTTGAAATATTTTTTTCCTTGCGGCCAGGAGCCCAGTACACAGAGCTTTTGCCTGTCCTAAGGCATTTGTTGCTTTCATGACCAGTATAGATTAAATTACAGCTGCACTATTTGGGGTCAGAGGTCAGGAAGAGACAGGGCATGCAAATAGGTAACCCTGCCTCCCCTGATGTAGTGTGAGGTCCCAACTGGGTTTTCATGGGGGTGGGTTCAAACTAGAGCCGGTGGTCCAAAAGTTTACTTGTCAACCCCAGTTCAAACACAGTCCCTTGTGTGTCTGTGATGCTCATCTGAAATATTTGTGAGTGGGAATGGGCAACGAAAATTAGGAGTGAGCTGAGAGCAGAAAGTCGTTAGTAGTAGGATATAGTAAAAATATTTGCGCGTGTCTAACCAAAACGGGTCAGACATCAAATATCGAAACAATAAGATAGACAGCGCGTAATAAATGTTGGGTCAGCTGTGAATATATAGTCTAAACCTCAGCAATTACCGACAAATTTTAATGTGGGATTGTGGATCAGTTTGATTAACACAGAGACTGTGCAACAAGACTGCACAGTTAGAAATCGAATTTTCTGATAATTTTGAGATGTAGACTAGACTAGTCTAGGCTACCGGTAACCTATACTCACACGGCCTCGCTCGAGATCATGTAAACACAGCTGATTGCTTTTTCCGCACATGCACAATAGGCCGGCTGACCTTCTGCCTGCAGATGCAAGTCAAAACAACAACTATTAATCGAGGAAAGGACCCTGAAGTGACCCACACCCTGTTTGAGAGGCATCAATCACAGCTGAACTGAATTAACCACATAGTTACACAACACAAAGTAGATCCAAACAGCTGAAAATCATCGATGAAACTTTAGACCATAGAAACACTGTGACATTTCAAGTATTTTACTTCAAATGTTTAACTGAATTGAACCTGAAACGTGAAAAGAACGATGACACGCGATACGAATGACAGACTGAAATAATTTTAAAAAAAAGCTAAACAGAGGAAAACCCCACGGCAGTAAAAATAATTACAAATGAAACGACGTCACATATTCATACGCCTAGAGGTATCCAAGGCTTCCAATCAAAGTATTCGTAAGTAGATCCAAGGTCAAATTTATGTAAAGTGTGACATACCAAAAAATTATTACACACTTTTATGTCACCGGAAAATAATAGGCCCTGTTTATATGATAAACAATTAGTTCGTTGTTAGTTCCCTGAGGAAGCCTCACGGGCGAAAATTCGAAACAATAAAGTTAAGATACAACTTGTAAAACGGTTGTTTATTTTCATATTATGATAAAGAATGATAATATAATTCACGCCATTTAACCTTATATTTATGATGGGGATATTTCGACACCACACATGGTTATGTTCAGCATATAACTCTCAAGCAACAGAGACTACTTTTTTTTTGTTTTGTTTATTTGTTTGATGGAAGTTTGAGGGGAAGCACTACTCCTTTCCAGAGGTTGTAATGCATATAACATGGTGTCCAGCTTATCACTATCAATTCAGTGGATTTCAATGCAAACTTGCACACCGAAGTGCTGAATGGTGCATTTTTCTCTTTTAAGGACGACAATCTTAGGACAACTGTCATATGCGATGGCACTAGTTGTCTGACACCAGATTTCACCCATGTCTCTTAGACACCTTTATGCATGATCTTATGGAGGTTTTCCTGATTTTCTGACTAGATAAATTGTTATTCCATTTAATATCAAAGGTGTTGATAGTTTCTGATAATTCTGTGTCAGAAAATCAAAAAAAAGCCTCCATAGGATCATGCATAAAGGTATCTAACAGACATGGGTGAAATTTGGTGTCGAACAACTGGTGTCATAGCTGATAACATGTGTTCTAAGATCATCACCATCGAGGGAGAAGAATGCATCATTCAGCACTTTGGTGTGTACTTTTGTATGGAAATCCAGTGCACTCATAGGGATAAGTTGCACACCATGTGATGTGCATTACAACGTCTGGAAAAGAGATTGCCTCCCATTAACTTCCATTCAACACAGTAGCTTTATCAGATACGAGGTTTCATCCCCAGCCCGATAGACTGTTCATGACTGTTCACCTGATTTGTTGCAGTCTATCCGTCTCGAGTTGATATAGTATAATAATGCTTAGTTCATGTTGTATAACGTCGTATTCCATAAATCGTCGCTAGATGGCTTATGGGTGTAAGAGTTTTACGCCTTTATGACATTCTGCGGACTTAGTGTTCGTCTCAGATGTAGATAGTCATTCGTTACAAAATAATCTTATGGAGGACAAAGCGACCGTCTGCGCCTGAGACAAGCGTCACATACACCGTTTGTTTACAGCATATGAGAACATGCAGCGTGGCCAAATGGTTACTGCGATGGACTCACGATCTAAAAGTCATGTTGTAAATGTCTTTTGGGAAAGCATTTTATTCACATGTTCCTGAGTCCACCCGTCTGTAATATGGGTACTGATTGGTCTACTCGCACGTGAACAAGTTCAACAGAATTCCCTGGCTAACAGCCCGGTGCTCGGGAGACATGAAAAGCAGGATCGTTGACGGAGAGAAACCTTAGCCGACGATCCAGTATTTCAACCGCAATGTTGACAAGGTTATTTAATTTAACACAAAAAAAACAACAACAAATCGGTTTCACGGATAGAGTGAAATCTTAACCGATCCGGGATGTTTAGCGGCTGAAGCAAAGCCGAAAATTATTGTACATCTTAGGTTAGCTATATCTTGGCCCTTGGACCTTAGGAACACCAGTTGCACTAGAGCATAATTTATACGTAGTGCTTGGTGAAGTGTTCGAGATATTAGTAGGAGGAAAGACTTATTACAAACATGAGAGCATTGTAGAGCGCATGAGGTTCAGGGTAGTATGGTCCATCTGCATTTCATTTCGACATTTTGGGTGACTTAAGCCCCAAAAACAAGCGCCACTGATTTATGGGGAGGAAGTGGGTTTGCTTTAGGTTGACTTCTAATATGACCTTTATAGGTAACTTTTCTCTCAACTAAAAACAATGTTGGGACTCTAACAGCACGCTACATACACCAATTAGTCAATCTATTTTTTGATTTTCGTTTCTGTTAAACCGAAATGATCCTAGATTACATACTTAGAGTTTTATTTTGTATGGAGAAATGAAAACCTAGAGATTTCATATTTACAACCATCATAGATAAACACAATTATATTAACAATACTAAATAAAATAGGAAATATTGTTCACGGCCTAAAGGCACTTCCGCTCTTGCAATCGTGCTTGGAAATGAAGATATAAACCTGTAGATGAACCCCTGCTATTTAAAAAAAAAAAATTACGTAACAAATTGCCGATACATACATTGCCTATGAGCATGCGAGGTTTCAACCAGAACATAATCCCTAAAACATTGAAATAAAACACCGGGTTAGTTTTCTTAGCCCTGTCACTAAATGATAATTCCAGTGCAAACATCAGACTAGTCTCCATCTGTGCCCACGACAGATCTGACCTGCCTCTTCCAAGTCCCCAAATGGACAAGAGACATCCACCACTCAACGAACAAACTTCGACTCATTTGTCTCATTTAACCCCCACCTACAATCTAACCGAACAAATGAGGACACATCGTTATGTTTCGTAAACAGAAACATTTGTTTGATGCCAGGTGTGGTAAATAGACACATTCGTTTCAAGTCAGAGATGACAGTCTAATCCATCTGTTACCCGTCATATGTTGTTGCTATTTTCGCCCCTTCGAGTAAGTAGTTTTCACCTTAATCTTGAACTGGAATTTGTTGATTTCTTTGGATACTATAAAAAGACAGAGGAGTTTGTGGATGCGTGGTATTCAGCTGTAACGTCCGACGAGCGAATCTTGAGCTGCAAATAGTCCGCTCTACAGCAGAAGCGTCAGTTTACAAGCTTAGAACTTTAAGGTAAAGGCACTATTATTCTTTGTGTTTATTCATTCTTTTCATTCGTCGTGTATGTATGTATGTCTACCAGTCAGTTTGTTCTTTTTTTTTCTGTCTTACTATTATTCTTTGTGTTTATTCATTCTTTTCATTCGTCGTGTATGTATGTATGTCTACCAGTCAGTTTGTTCTTTTTTTTTCTGTCTTTCTACTACTACTACTACTGCTGCTACTACAACTACTACAACTACAACAACAACAACAACTACAACTACTACTACTATTACTACTACTACTACTACCACTGTTATATTATTGCCACTATTAATATGTCCACCATCAATGTTACTACTACTACAACTGCTATTATTAATATGACCACTACCAATACTGCTCCTTCTCTTACATTTATTGCTACCCATACTATTGTCACCATTACTGCTTCCACAACCACTACTACTATCACAACAACCTTTATCGCTATTATCATTAATTTTACTACCCTACCATTACTACTACAACTACTACTATTATTACTACTACTACTACTATTACTACTACCACCACCACCACCATAAGAACCACCACTTCTACTGCTACTATAATAATACAGCTGCTGCCACTGTGCTTATAAGAATTATGATAATAATAGTAATAACAACAATACCAATAGTGATAACGATTCATAACTTCTTCACAGATCACACGATCGAAGACCAGCAGCATGGCAGTCAACACTTTTCTCGTCCTCACCCTCCTCTTGTGTCTGGCATCAACTCTCGTCTCAGCATATTGTAAGTACTCACATAATATTTCTATCGGCGTGTCTCATTTATGTATACCACATTGTTATATCATAGTGCGTTCAGAAACTCTTGGCTTACTTTGTTGTTGCATATTGTATTTTGCCCATGTTTCAATTCTGTGGTCTGGGCTTATAAAACTTGCTAAACTTGTTAATGCTCATTAACTGTGCGGATCTTTGAGAAATAACACGTCACCGTTGATTACTGCATGTCAGTGGTTTCCATCATTTGTTATTCATCGTACCAAGATAAGAACCAATCACAAACTACATGGCTTTCTCTATAACCTCATTAAAACTGACTGTGAGGCCTTCATATTTCTTTGCATCGATTGGTAATAATCATCTCTGGAAGGCCATCCCATAAAGTCTACCAAAAATGAAGAAACTACAAAATGTTTATTTCATTTTGCTGGTGTGTACACCCTTTCTTTGACGGAGAAAGTTGGTGACCGAATTGCTAGCCCACAAATTCATATTCTTTGCTTAATAATGGTCCGATATCTTTTAGTGCGATGTCACTTTTCAGTTCCAAAAGTTTCATCACGGTCACGGAAAAATGACGAATATGTCTTGCAATTTTCCTATTGGCACCCACTGGTGCTGAACGCAATTTTATGGCCTTCAAAAGCCACATAATGGAAGGTTAACAATGTATCCAATCACAAATTATTGTTGGCTGTTTCTTTCGTAAGCCAAAACCTCTAGTTCATTGTAGATACACAAAAGGCAAAATTACAAAAAAAAACACCAGAACATCTCTTTGTGAAGTTTTTACCCTATTTTGTGGCTTCTTCACAGTTTTCTCGGTACCACAAATTTGAGCTTTTATTATTATTATTATTTTAAGATATAGATCTGGATAAGTTGGGGTATCCATCGTTTGCTGAGGGAGTTTCTAACGACTTCAGAGGCGTTCATTAGCTTTGGGATTAGATATAGTCTAGGCTTGGTTCTGAATTACATGATGTTCTCTGCGGCTGTCACTATCAAGTAGCCTACTCTTATGATTGTTATTCTCCACTGCTGACTCTTGTTGGCAATCCCATTCGCAGAATGGGGAATCAGTCTAGATTTAGTTTCATGATAAATCATGATTCCAGCACGGCATAAAATAACTGCATCTGTTCTCTCTCTTCTCTTCCAGACCCCTACATGTCCTACATGCCCTACATGAACATGATGAATCCAATGTATAGTATGTATAGTATGTATAGCCCATACATGATGAACCCGTGGGGGATGATGTACGGCATGGATTAAAGCCATCTCAGGTCAAGGATTTATGGGCCAGATGTGAGCTGAACAACGGGAGATGTCATGTGTTTTGTTACTAAATCTGTGAGAACAATGTCACATCTTTCGGAATTTTTCATATATGACTAAACGGGAAATGTCATTGCATAACAGTCTGATATTTTATCAAATAGCTTGAGGAAACCATGAGGAAACTGAACTGTGTGCTACCAAATGTACTTATTTACCTATTTACTTCTATTATCAATTTATGAACTTGTGGTAGGTCTATGAAGCCTTACTTTCATACAATTCGGTCCAATTTATTCATTGAGTCATATGATCAAAGTTAAGTGTACTAACAGGCAGTTTGTATGTGGTTTTTTTCCCTTTTAAAGTTAGGATTGGGTGCCAAAGTCTGACTCATCCGCTCTACTAAGTTTCAGATATATTCGAACCATCATGAAGGTAATCTATTATATTTAAGTTGCTGAGTACTAACGGCTAGAATTGTATCATGTAACTAGCGAATGTATACTTAGGCTCTGTCATGTTTATTACCCACTGTGTATTATTACCCCCTGTGTATCAAGAACAGTTTTCTTGAGAAGATATAATAATAGAAAGGATTGGGGCTTAAGAAATTGAGCACTACATGAGGATTACATGATGAATTGTATGATTGATTTTGGCAAATATGAAGAGTTTTTTTTTTTTTTAATTAATGATTTTATTCGTAGCAATGTTTTGTTATGATCCACACATTAAAATAAAGAAAGATGAGAACTGTAAAGACAACACGGATATTGAGTGGTAATTATTTGCATGACTGATTGACAAATTGATTGAATTACTGATTGAATTATAAATGTTAGATTGTTTTTCAATCAGTCGACTGATTGATTGATTGATTGATTGATTGATTGATTGATTGATTGATTGATTGATTGATTGACCATTTTCTTGAATGAGCGAGAGATATATAAAATATATATCCCTATTTACCAGAGGTGGACCATGGGCATTCCCAAGCTAGACTGTCATAAGTAACTAAACCCATAATCCACATTCTTAATTTTAATATCTACACCGTAATGGAAGCACCAAGTGCATTCTGAGGACGGAATAATCATACTACTATTATCCTTTTTGAAATTTATATCGTATTTCACAAATTAGATCAGTTTTTCAAAATTTGATAACATTTGTTCATAAATTGGAGCCAGTTCGGTTAAACTATGTCGCGATGTATGAAAGATTTGAAAATTTTGAGGTTATAACTATTTCATGAAAATGCAGTCTTAGTAATGACAAATGTATGAAATCCTATCTGTATCCCAACTCTTAGCATGCAGCTGCTCCCGCCCCCTCTTCATTTCCCACTCCAGGTACACAATGGTAAAAACATAACACAACTATTGAGGTTGGAATAGAATACTCTTGCAATTTAATTCATATGTTGGCAAGAGTATTTGATAGTGAAGAGAAACGATATGTAATGGATCAAGAGCAATTATATACATAATGCTTGTACTTTGGGGAAAAATCCGCATATAGGAGAAATATATAAGATGTAAACATGAATACAAAAATAGATGGTTGTGCGTTGCTGTTTATGTGTCTTGTTCTTTGGCGATTCTCCGACAGCCTCGAGTCAGAGCCACCCATCTGGTTATGACTCGAGGCATCGCCAAAGAAAATGGATGGAGGAAGGCAGAAGCAAAAGTACGCATAGGTGAAGATAGATAACTAAACAGAGACTATCAAGAATAGTCACCCTAGGATGTAGTGACAACCAGACTGGCAGGAGAAACCTCGCCAGCTGGAAGGTTATGAAGTTCGAATGTACCGCGGAAATGCATCAGACTTCAATCGTCCCAAGACAAGAATTTGCTCATCTGATTTGCCTTGTGCTGTTGCCTCCGATGCTGCCCCAATCCGGAGGCTACGACCCCTATAGCTTCTGGTATCGAGCCCGATAAAGTTTAAAGACTTATCAAGTTCCTTAGCAAACCATGCTCGAGGAACAGATGTAGATGGTGGTATGATAAAGAGAGGACCTGGGACAGGTCCTCATAGGTTGCAGGAGCCTAATTGGTCAAAAAATCTGGACTATCCGAGTCGTTAGTAGCAGAGTAGTAGCAGACCTGTCCAAAGGACATATTGTGTAGAAATAATGATATAACATGAAACCACACCGCAAAAGTGGTGAAATTAAGTTCTGAATTTGTAAAAAAATAATTGTTGCAGGCAGTGTTTCCCCAGTGGCTTCAGCGCATTTCATTTGTGCGGACCTGTGATCTGCAAAAGAAGGCCAAATTTTTAACCCCTTTTCAGGTAATTTAAAATTGTGAAAAATCTAACCGAAGGACCCCCACCTTAAACAGTATATAATTTGAGCACAGTGGTGGCACCAGACCAGGAGACTAGTCTTGGCCATTTCGGGACGGTCCTGTGGTTAGAGAAGAATTTTTTTATTAAATGGCTCAAAGAAGCTTTTACACTTTGGCTCCTACAACCTCTATAGTGGAGGTAAGAGGTCAGGACAGATGAGCGGGTCATTTGTTTTCTTGAGGGGGATGACTGCAGAGCAGCCTTGATTGTGCTTGAATGCCTTAAGCTGAATTTTTATTTGATCTCCCTGGAATGTGATGCCAGAGATTGCTTAAATTGATTGGCTGTTGCAAGAGGCCGTGATTTCCCCAATTCGAAGAAACGCATGATGCACTAGTATGAACATGGCACTGAGTAAATCGCACCTATATATGGGTTACAAATGAATTTTTACTCTGCTGGAAAAAAAAAATCCCTTTTTTTCTCGAAGCTTCACTTTTGTGAGATACAACGATATTCACGGGTGGTATGCCTAGAAATCTTGGCGATTTGAAAATGTATTGAGTTATACTACTTATTCTGTCTGCTTTAACAATAGTAATTAGATAAATCTGATTCAACTCTGCACAGCTGGAAAATCTTTGTTTCCTTTTTTGGTCTTTGTCTTACGTACACGGTTATCAATTCACTGATGGCTATGAGGGGTAATCCATCCGTAGAGATTTTTAAGTACCTTATTCATTTTGATTGTCTGTTTAAAGTACCAGAGATCCAGACTCTCACAGCTTCCAAACATCAGTGCAGTACCTGTACAAGGTTTTGGTCTTATTCAGTGTTGAAACGTTGATTGTCTATCAAAATAATCTTTCTGTAAACTAGTCTCGACCCTCCAGCAAGTCGAGATGGAGGTGTCTAAAATACCACAGCTGTTGAAGGTTATGATTGACGTCGCCTTGGTCATTGTCATTCCAAGACGGCAGCACTCTGCCACTGATCCAGCGGTATGAAGACTATCATCATCATCATCATCATCATCATCATCATTGATTATGAGTAATATATTAAAAATATATATTAAGGAACTGTCTACCAGTCGATGTTAAACAATTTAATAATTATAACACAATAGGGAGTAAGAATTTCTCAAATAAAAATCACAATCTAATAAGAATCTCCAGTGGTAAAATTTGCCAAATTTTCAGTCGCTAGCCCTTCATCAGGGCGAATAAAATACTATAATGATTAAAAATATAACATGTAACTATAAAAGAAAAGAAAGAGCCGACACAGTCTACCAAGCGCACTCACATTTGCACACAAGTTCACATATAAATAAATGCATACAAATACATACTCACGCCCAGACCATCTAAAAGAAATGCATGGATCACGTAAGGCTACTTTAACTAAGGGGAAGGGGGGGAGTGCGGCCCCGGAAAGGCACGAAATAAAAAAACAGAAAGTGACAAGAAAAGGGAGAGTAGGAAGGGTAGGGGTTGGAAGTCCCAAGACTGTGGAAAAAAGATGTTGGTGACTTAGGGAGGGCAGGAGCGAGGTAGGGGGTGGAGACCTACATGTACAACGACAATGGAATTAAGTGTGGAGTTTAAGAGTTTTAAGATACGATTCTCCAACACTGAGACCACCGTTGATGGAGTGGCATTTAAGCTGCCAGATCCAGGCAGATTCACGCTTGTCCATGTTTTCTTGGGTGGGGTTTTGGACTAATTCTATGCCTGTAAGTTGCATATCAGAGATAGAGTGGTTGGGCAGGTTGAAATGAAGGGAAACTACTTGTTCAAGTTTTTTTGTTTCGACGGTTGAGCGATGGTTAGCAAAGCGACTGCGTAGGGTTTTGGTGGTCTGTCCGGTGTATTGTATCAGGCATTGTTTGCAGGTGATTGTGTAGATGACATTAGAAGAAGCACAGGTTAAAGACTGTTTAATTAAATGATTTTGATCAGTAGTGGTGGATTTAATGTGAATGGCGGGGGTGACAAAGGCACAGGTTTTGCATCTGGGTTTCAAACAGGCAGTGAACTCTAGAGAAAGAGAGGGCATCTGGCATATTTTAGGGTGTGCTTTAACAAGATAGTTTGAGAGGTTGGGTAGTCTGCGTTTGGCAATGATGGGATCTGTGTCAAAGATGGACCGAGTGTGCTCAGATTTTTGGAAAATCAATGCATGTTGTGCATATATGTTTTTGAGGCTGGGTAATTTTTTATGATGGTTTACCACGAAAACAGGTCTGTTCTGTTGGTTGTTCTTGGTGTTGTAGGAGAGGAGTGGTGTTCTGTCTAATTTGTGCACACGTTCCAAAATGGTTTGCACGAAGCGCTCTCCATACCCTCCAAGGATGAGGTGGTTTTTAAATTCAGAAGCGCGTTTGCGAAAGAGTTCGTCCGAAGAGCAGATTCTTGTAAGGCGGAGGGCACCGCTATAGACTATGGATCCAAAGATGTGTTTGGGATGATCAGATTGCGGGTTGAGGTAAATGTGTGCGTCGGTGGGTTTGGAATAGAGATCAGTAGTGATTCCTGTCGGTGAGAGGTGCAGCTGGATATCAAGAAAAGGGGCCTTAGTGTGATGTAGAGCAACTGTGAATTTAACCTGGTTGTGTATGTTGTTAAGGTGAGTACTGGAATTTTCAAAGAGGTCAGCATCAGAAGGGTACAGACAGAGGATGTCATCAATGTATCGTTTATGCCAGAGAGGCTGGGTGATGGAAGGGCACAGGGAGACTTTCCTGTTCCAGAGCCATTGCATAAAAATATTGGCATAGGAAGGGGCAAAGGGCGTACCCATGGCCGTAACTTGTATTTGAAGGAAATGTGAGCCCTCGTATTTAAAGTTATTGAGAGAGAGAACCAACTTCATGAGAACGAGGATTTCATCTATTTGTTTTTTTTAGTATAGTTAGAGAGTTTCAGAAGGGCGTCTTTGGAGGCTGAGATGCCCTCCTCGTGGGGGATGGAATTGTACATGTCGATGACGTCCACTGTGAGAAGGCAGGCAGAGTCAAAGGGAATACTATTGCTAGAGTTTAGATCTTGAATGCATTTGAGAACATCTAGGCTGTCCTTACAATACGAGGGACCACAGTATAAAGGAACGAGAGGTTTGAGGATAGAGTCTAAGAAGTAAGAAGCTCGAGTGGTGGGACCATTGATAGAAGAAATGATGCCACGGAAGGGTGGGATCTGTTGGGAAAGGTCCTCAGAGAGGTTCAGTTTGTGGACCTTTGGCAGGCCATAGAAGTAGGATTTCTGTACCTCGCCGTGGAGGATTCATTCTTTCAATTTGTCTGAGATTACATCGATACTATGTAGTCTGAGTATCTGTTTGGTAATGAGATCACTATGTTGGGAAGTGGGGTCGGATGGAAGAGGTAAGTAAATGTCGGGCCTGTTAAGAAGGTTGGAGATACCGATATTGTAAACGTCCTTGGAAAGTATGACAGTACAGCCACCCTTATCAGCTTCCCTAATGACGAGGTCATGCTTGTTTTTGAGACTGTTGAGAGCTTTTCTTTCGGACAAGGTGAGGTTATCTTTGAGAGGTGCTTTGGAAGCGACAAATGTAAGGGAGTCGTGCTCAAGATTGTCACATACCAGATCAAGGGCCGCACTCTTACCTGGGGATGGAGTCCAGGGGCTGGGTACGTAGAGTTTACGGGGTATATCCTCTAACTCGGTACTAAAATCCTGGTCGTGAAAGTGTTCTTTCAGCTGTAGTCTTCGGGTGAAGGCTTTGGTGTCATTGATGTATTGTCAAAGGTCCGTTGCGTGGGGCAGAATCCTAGACCCTTGGCCAGTAAGGAGACAGTATCGGCTGTAAGGTTAAAGATCTTTGCTGTAGTGTTGAAGGTGAAAGGGGCCNGGGGGGGGGGGGGCGTCTGATTGAAGGGATTCAAGACGTTTGGACTGAAGTCTTACCTTACGTCATCATCATCATCATTTATTCATTCATTCATTATCATTATTATTATCCCCTTACCTTTGCTGTTATCTTTATTTTCCCTCAGTCTTCTATGTTACCATTATCTCCCGACCACCGTAACACATGCGGTTAAAAAAAAAAAAAGAAATCATCATCATTATCATCATTGCTACCATTATAAACATTGGTATCCTCCTCCTCTTCCTCCTCCTCCTCCTCCTCCTCATCATCATCATATGGTACCGTCCTCCTCCTAGTCATCATTAGGAAAAGCAGCAATTTTACAATGTGAACAACATAGCATACAATCAATCAGTCAATCAATCAAACAAGGAAGCAAGCAGGGAAGCAAGCAAAGCTAGCAAGCAGGCAAGCAAGCATTCGTCCGTCCTTCCGTTCGTCCGTCCGTCCGTCCGTCCATCCATCCATCCATCTGTCCGTCCGTCCGTCCGTCCGCCCGTCCATCTGTCTGTTCGTCCTTCCATTCATCCATCCATCCATCCATCCATCCATCCATCCATCCAGACGTCCGTCCGTCTGTCCGTCCGTCCGTCCGTTCGTCCGTCTATCCGTCCGTCCGTCTGTCCGTCCGTCCGTTCGTCCGTCCGTCCGTCCGTCCATCCACCCACCCACTCATCCATCCATCCATCCATCCATCCATCCATCAGTCTCTGTAGAGTATCTTTGACCCAGGACAGGACCCAGCCTATCTTAGTCAACATTTTCTTTAGTGTCACAGTATGTTCACACTGGAGACTTTCACCCCTTCAGTAACATACAAAACAACATTATAGTCGTCAGTGAGATTTTATTGACAGATGGTCCAAACCATCACGACGAATCAAGATATTTGAAATAAAATATAAAAATTCTGATTGTAATGATTAAAAATAATATGTAACAGAACCTTTGTTTTCCTGACACGCTACTCCTGCTTTAATTCTGCGAACCAGCAGGGTGGAATAACAACAGCGTCAGACTCTTGATCAAAAGGTCAGATACTCGAGTCTTACAATGGTCATGTTGTACCTGCGTGAGGGAACTACACAGTATATTTCATTCATAATAAAATTTTCCTGGGACTACCTGTCTATGAAGTTGGTCCCTTGCTATACACAGTTAAGCCTAGCGCCTGAATGATAGCGACCACAGCTTGAAGTAATATAGCGGTGGCATTGTATTCTTCTCAAAAGCTGAACAGGTTACTTTGTGATCTGAGATGATAGGTGAATGATAATATTAAAAGAACGGTCATTGCTTGACTTAAAAATCTCATCATTATCAACAAAATATCAACAAATTGTATGTATTAATAAAGAGAGACGTATATGTATATAATGGAGTTTTTACAGTAAAAACAATCACGGTGAACAAACTCACAATATGGAAAATCAAAAGAAATTCCCAGTGTGGAAAGTCACATGACGCTCATACTGTGTAAATCACATTAAGACCTTTAGTTGTTTCGCTTAACTTACATACATGCAATAGGTCCTATTTAGACTGGACTATATCAAAATTATGATTAAAATAACATTGATTTATCCAATGACTTTTATGGAGGAAGTTAGTTTTCTAACTTAAGTGAGGTGTTGATTTTTTTTTTATTGAATCAACTAAATCATGTTCGCTTAAATAAAGCCAGCGAACGCAAACTGAAATTTCGGACAGAACAGTACAGTCCAGTTCGCTCTTAACAGGATTTCAAGCACAAGGACTACACTGATTTTTTTGTTGTTGTTGTTTCATAGAAAAAGAAATCAAAAGATTTGCTGTCTCTTTTACATTGTGAATTTTCATCATAAACACAAAGTTATTCTCCTTGGCTAGAAATACAACACTGGATCAGCAAGGGCGAGTACTCCTTACGGTCCGGGGCTCACTTCTTTTTGCCAAAATCCATCCAGTCGCCGCCACCGTAGAGATACCATGGATTGTTGAAGAAGCCTCCAAAGCCTCCATAGCCTCCATAGCCTCCAAAGCCTCCATAGCCCCCAAAGCCTCCATAGCCTCCATAATAATACGGGTTGTACATATATGGGTTGAACCAATCTGAAAAAAAAAAGACAAGTACAGGGTATATAGAAGATCTGTAATGAGCGTTTGTTTGGCGAGGCATTACGATAAATATATAACGAATCATATAAACTCATATATATACATATATTATTAGATTTGTCAGGCTGCCAGACGTATCCTGAGGCAATCCAAACATCAAATATACGACCAGATATTCATCAAGCACTAATCACTAAGCTGCTGATTGAACTGACAGGCCGTTTGAGTCCAGAATGGACGAGCAGCATGCGTACAAAACTACCAAGTACAGTGATCTTGTTCTCGAACGAAGAAGAACAGGAATAGCGACTAGAGTAATGGCTGTGGAAGTAGGGGCAAAGTGTATGGTAAATACCTCAGTCTAAGACCTACTTAAGTTGCTCGGAATACGAGGACGGGCACAATCACGTACTTTGAAGAATCTGGCAGAGACTACGGAAAGAAGCTCAGCATGGATACGGACCAAACGTAGCAAACAGTGGAATGTTTCACAGTAAGTTTAAATATACCTAAAATGCAACTTTCACTATGGCTTCGTTGTGGCAGAGGTGATATGAAGCAAGGAATTAAGAATTAAGAAACTAGAGGTTGCAGGTTCAAACCCCTCCCGAGGTGTGGAAAAAAACATCAACATAAGGACGCTCAGGAGTCATGACCCATGACCGTCACATACACCGTTTGCTTACAGCATATGAGAACATGCAGCGTGGCCAAATGGTTACTGCGTTGGACTCACGATCTAGAAGTCGTGGGTTCAATCCTGATCACGGTCATGTTGTAAATGCCTTGAGAATGCGTTTTATTCACATTTTCCTCAGCCCATCTATCTGTAAAATGGGTACCTGCTATAAGCAGTGGAAGAAATTGTCAGAATGCTAGTGTCTGCTCCTGCAAATGACAGCGACATTGTATACTCCCCAGGAAATTCTACTAGAGTGATCAGGCCAGCTGGGGTAATAATAGTATGAAATCACTTAAGGAGGTATAAGCCTGGATACGGACTACTTACTTTGTGCTGCAACGTAGGTTGACGTCAGGCACAAGAGAAGTGCCATGAAGAAAACGGAGTTCAGTGCCATTGTAGAAGATTTGTTGATACCGGGTCGTCCTATCTGTAGAGGAATCATGATTGTCACATTGTCATTAGTCATAAAGTACCTTGAGACTCTCTCTTATAGTACACTTTGGGTCAAGATTCTAGATATTTGAGGTTCAGTTTCAATTCTAATTTTGCACTCTGATTCTACGTCTAAAAAGACCCAACTGTTCTTGCATCTTTGTCTTAAAATCATTTTCTGGTATCAAATTTTACTTTCAATCCTTACAAAATCCACAATGCGCCACTGAATTATTGTGGAATTTAATGACTATATACTTACAATAAAAGAGAAACAAAAATTGTACAGTGGGTTATGCTTTGATTCCCCTTTATTCTACATGCTTTTGTGCAGAAAAAAATGAAGATTAGATCTGTGAAACAATCGTCAATGTGAGCTTTCCTATGTGACTCTTTACTCACACAATGAAAAGAACTAAGCAGGGAAACTGCTCAGCAGTCATGCAAAACTTTTATACGGAAGCCACCAGATAAAGCAAGATTTAGGGGAATTTCGCTTGCCTCCTGCCGCCTGCCCCCTGCCTCCCCGACTCCCCACCCACCTTAAAAATCTGAAGGTGAAGAATGCAGCATGTCTCAGGTCGTTGCAGAGATAAAGCGACACATTCAGATTCATTCTAAATTTAAATAGAATATAATAGTAACAATCTACGTTCAGTCAACGACATTTTGCGACAGCTACTGCGTGACAGTACTAATTACTCAATAGTGCATGCTGTCGTAAGATTGACATAGCTCTTGCAGTACTAGGAGAGAGATAGACCGATAGCTAGATAGATAGCTAGATAGATAGCTAGATAGATGGCTAGCTAGCTAGCTAGCTAGCTAGACAGACAGACAGACAGAGACAGACAGACAGACAGACAGACAGACAGACAGGTAGGTAGGATAGATAGATAGATAGATAGATAGATAGATAGATAGATAGATAGATAGATAGATAATCTTTACCTTAAAATCTTCAACCTATAAGACGTGAACTCCCAAGAATACACAGCAAGTGCCGCTCAAGGTTTGTTCCTCACACGTTGTTGATCAACATGTAACATTCTCAGGTCCAGCCTTTTATACAACAATGCCAGGTCAACGAATTGCGACTTCAGGGATTTATGTAAAAAGTAATTAATCCTGGATGAAAGAACGACAACGCAAGGCAGGTAACCGGTAGGTTAAGCTGTCAAGTCGAGGTGAAACTCGCCATTTACTGACCACATTTGAATTTTAATGTGCCCCCATTCCTTCATTTCAGCTCTGAGACAAATAGCGTGACATAACTATTTGACACGTGCGGTGAACATACATTACATTATCATTCATTGACCTTAAGGGTAGGGCTTTCATACCGAAACACCCAGGTCGCGTCAGGGCAAGGTTTATCACGCGCTTTTCTACAAGTCAACACTTTTTTTTTTTTTCGTAGTGTAAGAGGGAAAAAGACCCCTCTTCAAATTTGTAAATAAACATGGCCGGCCGTCCTCCTAGGTCAGCCAGTGAAACCTGTTCTAACTAGTTCCACCAGCCAAACAAATAGGGACGCGTTATGCCAGGTCAAACTAACAAAATTTAAATAATTTTCTCATCACACAAGAATGAGGCTGTTTTTGTGTTTTTGACTCGTCAAGAATATTTGATTTCTGTAATCTGATTTGTTTCAAAACTTAAACATCATCAGAATGTTTAGACACGACCAAAGTAGTGGAAAATACTTTAAGTCATCTTAATCTCTTAGGTAATTCATTCGAACACTTATCCACACCAGTTTATCATCACTCACACACTCATCTTCAACTCCTTTAACTGATTCTCTCTCATATAATGGAACTCTGCTGACACAAACACTGCTTATCACAGTTCCCTGCTGAATACCCAACCTTTCAACAGTCCCAATGCTGTTGTTTTTTTTTTCATATCCAAGGCACACTGAATAACACAAAAAACATCCTCAAAACTTGGTCTGAACTCTGCTCACAGAAGTCTACTGAGTAGTGTTCGAAACTTCACTGATGAGACATTAGTATAGCATTACGCTGATCAAGCTCCCAAATTTGGCTGAAGATCACATTTATATCATTGCATATTTCAATTAAATAGAGTCGACAGTAACTGGATGATAATGATTGTTTGCACAGCAATTTAATCTCCTTTGTATTATTTTTCTACCCCACAGCAGATTTGTTAACCCTCTAGTGCCCAGGCATAGAAATACTTGTAGGAAAATTCTGAAAATTCACATACACACTTCACATGTCACCCAAACTACATATAAAACATTGATTTTGAACAATGTCAATATTTAATAGGTGAAAAATTTGGGGTCAAATTTAGACCTCCGGGCACTGAAACATCCGTGCCATATTTGGACCACTCCATAGTGGACCCTTGAAGTTGGATTGCCAAATATGGACCAGTGGGCACTAGATGGTTAATAGATGCCAAGTACAAACGACGTCTGTTGAGAGAAAAATGCAGGGACCAGACAAATATTTTTACATTAATGTTTTGTCGGATTAAAGGCTTTGTTCATCAGATTTATTGATTTCATTATAAGAAAGAGCAATTTACTAAATGCTTAAAGGGATCCACTACCTTTCCATTGTGGATTATAGTGCATTACTGTGGTGAGCATTGCCCTTTTGTAATTCAGTATATTATTTTGCATTGAAAGCTGTGCATCAAGGTGCTGCATAGTGCATATTATTATTTTCTATTGTTGAAGGGCATCTGAAGAAAACTTATTCTCAACATAAAGTTGGTGTTTCTTCCAGACCACACAGGCACCTAGGACAGATTAACTTATATATTTACCACGGCATTTTAAGATTATAACAGGGGCTAAAGTTAATATGGCTAAAATTGATATAAAGTTAATAACTTTAACGTTGTTGCATGGGTGGCAGTTTCCCCTTCATTCTCTCTAAATAATGGCTAATAATACAACATCACCTTCCGAGCCATCATTTCCGTAGGTTAGGGCCATTAGAGTGTTTCTAAAGTGCACAGTGAACTGCAGTGTGTAAGTTGTGTGAGCAGTGAAGGGTGAAGACGAGAGCGTGACAGAGTGAGTGACTGGGGCGGCGCATGTATCATGTAATATGTGTGAGAGTGTGTTGTGAGCCTGTGTCTGTTAATGTATGTATAATTGTATGCATCACTGCAACAAAAAAATTTACCACGGGGATAAATATCTTATCTTATCTTATCGTATCTTATCTTATCTTATCTTATCTTACTCTTGCAGTTATAACGCAGTGTTGTTGACTATGTGGCCAAAACGGCAAAGAGAGGAGTATGGGGATAGGGTGGGGAGGGGNGGGGGGGGGGGGGCACTTGATGGGGCTATTAAGGCCTCTCAGAGGCTTCTAAACCTGTTTATAATACATCACAATTTTCTATAACAGAAGAGGTGGAACACTTGTTAGGTGAGATGATAGAGTGAAGCAGGTTATCTGTCCTAGCCTCACAATGGCACTTTACGCCTTGAACTCAACAGTTCCTGTATTGTGATGGATTAACCACATTATATTAGCACCTCTCTTTTCCCTATCTGTTGTTGATTGATCGATCATATTGATTAAATCATATCATTCAATATTTAAATGGTGTTTTTGCGCCTTTAACTAAACAATTCGTTACAGTTCTTGTGTTGTGATCATCATTAACATCATATTTGTACCAGTCTCACACCTGTTTGCTGTTGATTATTCAATCATTCAACATTTGAAATTGTGTCTTCAACCTGAATGGATCCCACTGTTGTCTTTGATTTTGTTTTCTTTCAATCACCATCTCAGAAACATCAAAAAATCACATTATGGAGTTGACAGTGACATCTTTATTCACTCTACATTTACATACATCATAAAAATATTCGAGGGAAAGTAAACATAAAAACAATCTTCTTCCACTCTGAAGTAGGTATGCTAACTTCTAAGACATTTCTTATCACCCAACCACTCCTACCCATAATTTTCCGAATATCACTAACACAAAGCATTTTGAGCAACGCTTGCAATAGTCCCTAAAAATGATACCCTAGCACTTAACACGCTGTTATAAAATAGTTACTTACAGCACAGTGACTACCAAACGATATTAAGGCTTGTGTTTTTTCCATTAATGGAACGAGCTCTTTCCGTGTAGAAACGTACGATTCCTAGAAGCGCATTTTGCTTACTATCAAAGC
The DNA here is from genome assembly GCA_033807755.1 of Ellobium chinense. Lineage (NCBI taxonomy): Eukaryota > Metazoa > Mollusca > Gastropoda > Ellobiida > Ellobiidae > Ellobium > Ellobium chinense. The sequence continues at coordinate 1,571,581 of JAWQUT010000146.1, read as the reverse complement.
CTGAGCATTATGTGACAAAGAAAACAACACAGAGTCACTGACAATAGCATTTCACTGCTTCCAAAAGTAAATGATATGAAACACACACGAGGTAAATGATTTTGTGATCCCCTTCCCACCCCNAATACTGTATAACTAAAGCATATAATAATTAAAAACCTTATAATTTAAGACCAAAACGTGAAAGATATTTGACAGCTTGCACAAAAAGGGTGGGATCTCGTACCATCGTATATCTTCTCAATCATCTTCTGCATGTTGAACGCTACTAAGGCTGCATTCGGCACCGATCCACTGAAATTAAATTCTTATAATCAAAAGAGATCCCATCGTTAATCCGCAAGCTCTGAACTATCTTGTTCGTTTCGTAGGCTATTGAGCAGAGGGCTTCTTTCACGTATGATGTTCAACAGAAATTATAGTTTTTTCGTCAAAGCCCCTATGGTGTCCTCAAAAGTCCCTCCTCGGTTTAAACAGTGACACCGATACAACAACGCTGCACCATCTTACAGTCTTGCGCTCACTTCTTCTTCTTCTTGCCAAAATCTCCGAAGCCACCGAAACCGAAGCCGTCACCAAAATCAAAATCCCCGAAGCCGCCAAACCCAAAGCTGTCATCGAAGCCTCCAAAGTCGTCACCAAACCCGAAGCCCCCACCAAAACCTAACAGGCCGCCGACTCCGAAGGGGCTGAAGAGACTCCTTCCAAAGAAAGGGTTAAATCCACCACCACCGAACAGACCGAAGGGACTGAGGCCAAAATTTCCAAAGCCGAATCTTCCAAACGAAGAGAATGGTGAAACTGAAAAAAAAAAATGGAGAGAGAATATGATCAAGCTGATCAACTCATGGACTAAAAGAGATAAAAATAACACTCTTTCATGTGATTTTGCGTAAGTTCACTAGTACGCCATTTTGTGTAGGGCAGAGAGAAAGAACCAAACAGACATAGAAAGAGAGCGAGAGAGCGAGGGAATAGCCCTCAGCATAGTGGAAAAAGGCGGCAGCGTTTTCGATTTTATAGTGCATCAGTGATCATTATAGACTCTCTCTCTCTCTCTTTCTCTCGCTCTCTCTCTCTCTCTCACTCTCTCTCACTCTCTCTCTCTCTCTCTCTCTCTCTCTCTCTCTCTCTCTCTCTGTGTGTCTCTGTTTCTATCTCTCTGTCCCCTTTTCTGTCTTCCTATCTCTCTCTCATTCTCTTACTGACACAAGATGGCGTTATAGTAAAAACGGCTGCCCGTGATAGGCTGTATGGACTCCAAAGTTATTAATAGATCGATGGTCTGAACTTACTGAAGAGAGTTTCCAAAACCCGGTAAATGGCTTCTTAGTATTATTGAAATAAAGAGAAACAATGTAATGGTAATCGCTCTTCGCTAGCACCCCTTACATTGAAAATATAAATATATGTAGTTCCGATATTCCAGAGGAATTTCCTAAGGATCGAAAGTATGGATACTCAGAACGATACCCCCCACCAACATGAATGAGATTTTGAAAAAAAAAAAAATCTAGATCATTCACTTACAGAATTGTGCTGAAACGTGATTTGATGCCACACACAGCAGCAGAGACATGACGAGGAATGAGTTCACAGCCATTGTGGGAGATCTGTATTTAGCCTGCTTCTGTGCCTGTTTGCCTGTGAAAAAAATGATATTCTAATTTAGTCACCACTATTTTTACACATGATAGCAATTGTGTAGTGAGCAGTGATTGTTTACTTCGTGGTGTTTTACTGTAATAGGAGAGTCAACGCCGTTTAATCGCAACACCTTGGGAACACAGAAAAAGTTGTGATTAACAGAGTTGCGATTATTTATTGATTTTTATATAATAGAAATACAAGATTTTGTTTTGCGGAGAATGTTGTGATTAAACGGAAGTTGCGATTGTCCTATCTGCAATAAAACGATGTTGACTGTAACATATTAATGAACCATTTCTTTTAAAAATGTAGAAGTACAAATAATTGGTGATAGATGGTGGTAGATACTTTGAAATAGTAGTTGAAACACTATGATAATGAAGATGGAGCGAAAGGTAAAGATGGCGGTAGAGGCAGTGAAAGCACTAGCAATGGCAATGCTAGTTGCAATTAAAGTGATGTTCGGCAGGGAGTAAAGAGAGAGAGAGAGAGAGAGAGAGAGAGAGAAGAGAGAAAGGAGAGTGATCGAGAGAGAGGAGAGAGGGAAAAGAGAGAGGGGAGAGGGAAAAGAGAGAGGGAAGAGGAAAGAGGAGAGAGTAGGGAGAGAGGGAGGAGAAAGGGAAGAGAGCAGGGAGAGAGGGGGAGAAGGAGGAAAGAGAAATTGAGGGAACGACCGAGAGAGAGAGAAGAGAGAGATCGAGAGATAAAGAGGGAGAGAAAGACAGAGAGAGAGGAGAGAGAAAGGATAGTGACAGAGAAGAGAGATTGGGAGAAGGAAGAGAGAGGGGAGAGAGGAAAAAAAGATAGGCGAGAGAGGAGAGAGGAGAAAGAGGGAGAGAGGGAGGAGGAAAGAGAAGGGAAAGAGCAGGGAGAGGGAGAGAGAGAGAGAGACAGGATAGCGACCGAGAGAGAGAGACAGAGAGAGAGACAGAGAGAGAGAGAGAGAACGAGGAGAAGGGAGACAAAATGAATAACCTTTTTTTTTCAACAGGATAAAATAGATGCTTAGACTTTTTTTACATTATGGCCATAATTATAGAGCACACGAGTAATATGAATTACTTCCCCGCAATTAAAGCAAAGTGAAAACGGTCACAGTTGGTTAAACAAGAAAAACTGAGCAGTCACGAAATGAAATAATCAATCAGTAATACAACAGTATTTGTAGAGAGACGTCAAAAGGCTAGAAAATAAATTAAAAAAAAACAACAAAACACCAACAGATCTGCTGTGTGCATGAGAAAATGAATAACCATTCTGAATTTACAGAATGTCACAAAACAAATCGAGCCCTCAATTTTTGTTATAAAATTAAACATTTTAAAGGTATTCGTTCGGGTCTTAATACTGTATAGCTAAAGCAGTGATACAGATAGGCTACCCTGAAACTCTCAGTGAAATCCTCCAAATAAGCACAAAATGGAATGCAATTAATATCCATGCAAAGCTGCAGTTCAGATTTGCGCTTTGATTTTATGGCAACCAAGCAAAAAAAAAAACAGTGAAATACTCTTTGGAGGCATTCTCAGCAGTTTTTGGGAATTTTTATTCTTTTAAGATATATCAGTTATCATAACTTCATTAATTCTGAAAGGCTCTGTATTCTGAAATTAGGGGGAAAAATGAACTGTCGAGAATTTAAACTTTTTAAAAAATCACGTCTGCAATCACATTCTAGTTGGCCATACGTACCAGTTTGTTCTAAACAGAAAAGCCAAGGAATGGGTAAATTTCAGTAGATATTTCTTCAAAATTGTCTTAAAACAAAAACAACTCTTGTCACTGCGGGAGACGTTATTGACATTCATAATGTGGAAAAAAAATCCGCCACTTTTCTATTTCTCTTTTTTCAAACATACACGGTCGCACTTTTGCTTAAAAGATTCCTATCACGTCTCTTATTGACAAATAAATGTAATATCTGTTTCCGTGAACGATTTGGTTTGATAGTAAACTTCCTAAAAGCAACGTTTTATTAATATATTGAATTGCTTAGTTCTTCCCCTGTTCCAGGGCCTTGTGGTCTCTGGATCTTTGCAGATATCTGAAGTATGCGACCCGTAATCTTCTCTGACTGTATTGTCCAGTACTAGGGCTCAAATCAAAATTTCGACTCGTAGTAACTTTTTTCACAGAATCATCACACTGTTTATAATTGCTTTACAATGGTTGAATTAATCATCATTATGCTCTAGTCTATATCACGAAGTTTGCTTTTGCAAAATTTGAAAGTTTATTATAATCGAAGTTATTGACAAAATCGAGGGTTTGAATTAGTTTGTAACTTGCTGTCAGATATAAACATATAAAAACACCTACAACACATGCAGAAACATATACACAAAGAAGGATGCACTGTGCAAAGACATCATAAACACCAACTTCATGGAAGAGAGAGACAGAAGAGAGAGGGAGAGCTAAAGAGAAAGAGAAAGAGAGAGAAAGAGAGTGAGGGGGAGAGAGAGAGATAAAGTAAGAAAGAAAGCAAGAGAAGAGAGAGAAAGGCAGATGTATAGGAAGGCTTCAGGTCCACAGAGATACAGTGGCAAGATGGCAGACTGACAAATGGACAAATAAACAGACAAACAGATGAGTAGATAATCAGGCAGGCAGGCAGGCAAACAAACAGATAGGTAGGCCAACAGACAAACAAAAATTCAGCTTGAGAGAAGAAGACAGGAGAGAGAGAGAGAGAGAGAGAGAGAGAGAGAGAGAGAGAGAGAGAGAGAGAGGGAGAGAGAGAGAAAAGCAGAGAGAGAAGAAAGATGTTTTTACCTCAAAATTTCCCTTCTCCGAGATGGTAACTCGTTTACCAAGAATACGTCAAGATTTTTCTCACAAGATCTTGCCGAGTTTCAGTATTTCTTCCCATTTCTTCCAGCCTTTTTATACCATTTCTCGCAATGTGTATGCAACATGACACACGGGTATATTTACATGAGAAAGTAATTAATCTTTAGTGAAAGCATTACATTAAAATCAAGAGGCAGGTAAGGGGTTGTTAATGTGTCATTTAACATGATGCATGATTTTAACGACCAAATCTTAATCAGCCCTCGGTTATTCGGTCTAGTGATGCTACGATACAAACAAAGGGTATAAAATCATTTTTCACAAAGACAGATAGTATACATAATAATACGCAAAGCTTACAGGTCAGTTACGTTCAAAAAAGTTCTTTGTGTTAAATAATAATTTATCACTTTTTCATTCACCAGATAATATGAGGTGGTTTCACGATTATGCATATACTTTGAAAAATTATCTTTGATGGCGTACACCGTTCAAGGTCAACTTAACAATCACATGCGTTATACGTGTGAAACAATAATCTATTAATCGCTCATCCATTTTATGTTAAATCAACGCGCAGCTGGTTTGCTGTAAAAGAGACCTGATGTTCATACGAGCTCAGGGTCAACTTTACAGTGACATTAGTTACATATTCATGTTCTATCATCATAAATACGGTGGTAACCTTGAGGTTGGTTGGAGTGGAATGTAACGACCATAAATGATGAGGATAGTTTGCGGTATGCTTAACTTTTGGGTAGTCTGTGTTGTAAAAAAGCAAAGAAAAGGGAAAAGGGTGGGGGTGGGTTAAGAGCTGGAGCATCCACATCTTTATGACTTTTTTGTTCACTGTTGGAAAGGCCATGTACTGTCAGGTGTTTGGTCCCCATACTTTCGTTTTTTTCTTTCTCTCCCTCTCTCTTTCTTCGCTCAGTCTTTCTCCCCTTTTCCCTTCCCTCTCTCTCTTCTGTCTCTTATATTTCTTTTTTTCTCTCTCTCTCTCTCCCCTCTCTCTTTCTCTCTTGAAGGCTTGTTTACAGTCTCAGTAAATCAGTCACAGGATCATTATCACCATCATCATCATCATCATTTAAAACTGAGAAAAATTAAAAGCTCAACCTTGATTCAAGGAATTTATTAAAAATCTAGTAAAGAAATGAGATCGAAAATTACATCTAAACGTTTCGGCTCTAAGGCCTTTATCAATAGAATGAAACAAGAGTTATAATGTTCACAATAAAAGCAACCACATTAAGAAGAAAAAGAAAAGACAAGCATGGAAGAGTGAGTTAAAAGTCAAGTATGATCGATTACGTGAGACAGTCTTAAAATATCGGGTAAAGACAATAAGAACTGAACCTGGATCACGGAATAAAACAGGTGGTAGAGGAGTGAATTAAGGTAAGAAGAAGATAGTTGTGTGTAAAAGGGAGGAGGGAGTATGAGGGGCTCCCCCAAGAAAAACTGAGCTCCAGGCAGTCAATAATCATCAGCATCATCTTGATTATCATCATCATTCATTTTAGGTCTACTGAAGAAGGCTTTTTGTCGAATCGTTTCGACTGTTTTACCCTTTAATGTTTATTACATTTCCATTAAAATTGCCTGATTGAAGTAGTGTTTTAAATTTCTCGCCGTTTTTACAATCATCGTCATCATCTTCATCATCTAATTATCATACAACCATAAAATAATACAAATAAGTTAATGAAGAAACTATAAGAATTTAGCAAATTTAATACATAAATTCTCAGTCTAGAGTCCCCCTGCAGAGGTAGAAAACAGATGAACTAACAATGAAAGTAGCGACATTTTTTTCGAAAGCAAACACACAAAAAAATAACAAAAATCTTGAGAAAATAAAAGCTTGAACGGACACAAATCTCTAACAAGGGACGGGGGTTAAGGCGAACACAAACAATTAAGGTGGACAGCTGGTCAGGATTAAACAGGTACACACTCCATTTATTTTTCTACGGAACGAATAACAGTAACTATTTACTTTCATTCTCTCAGTTATACCTTCTCTCACTGCCACACTCAACAATCATCCCCCCCCTCCCCACACACACACTCCTCCGGAAAAAAAGATATTATCGTCATCACCAATTTATACAAAAAGAAAACAAACCACCAAGCAATAAAATGCAGAATGCATAAGAGAAAATGAGGTAGATATATAATTAAATAAATGCGTAAATAAATACATTTAATAGTACATGACGAAATTCAGAAGCAAGAAGAATAAAGAAACGAGATTGAATAAGAAAAGAGCTGCCTGATAAGGGATCGAACCCGAGACCTCCTACTCAGGCGCTCTGAGCTACCACAAAGTCGGTAGAGCGAGGTCATAAATTAGAGTCACCGAGCCAGTACAACCGAGATTTCTATCTGTGAGAGAGAACTTGGACAGTACAAACAATATACCATCATCATCATCATCATCATCATCAACATCATCATCATCATCTTCCTCATCATCATATTAATATAAACACTTATAAACACTAATATAAACGCTTATTAAATCTCTCATTATGTCATTGCCGAATTTTTCCTACGGTTCATTCACACAATTAACATTTTACCACCATAACCATGTCTTTTGCTATGAAACAGAGGAACATTTATCGTGGATAAAATATGTTTGTCAAGCAGTAAGCCCAGTGCCACACTGCTATAATCATGCATCTAAAGCAGTATGCACAATGCTGTCTAACTTTGCGCGCTTGAAAGTACTACGGGAAACATTGATTTTTGGGGATTTCCCGAAGTTACCTAGCGAAGTTAGACATCATTGTGCAGTCGGCACTTATCTATATATCATAGGAATGAACCAGGGCGTGGCATTACTATCGGGATATCACGAGCTGTCGTTGGTATAACGTCACGCTCATAAGATAATTGCCTAAGTCGTTTTTTTGGCTGAAGAGGCTGATAGCACTGGTGCAGGAATCTCAGTCAATGGCATCAGTAAGTTATGTGTGATATTTACTAGCTGCATTTTAAACTGCTTGACTGCTGAATAATACTTTTGGCTAATGATGTTTGTGACGTTCAGTAATCAAAACAAACAGTTTTTTCTTCTTTGCTCAAAATGGCAAAAAAATGACTTAGGCAATTATCTTATTAGCGTCACGATAATTTGCTTGCACCATTAATCTTAACCAACTAGATAGGGGAAGGTTTACGGTCAATATGTACTCGCCGGACATGCAAAATTTCATGAATAACCTGTGGACA
>JAWQUT010000146.1:1531531-1557197 GCA_033807755.1 Ellobium chinense | reverse complement strand
GGGGGGGGGGGGTTTATAGTAGAGACTGTATCACTGGACAGGCCTGTCACCTGTACGACGATATAGAATATAAATCACTCACATACTCACCGGAAGTTAGAGACAGGCAAGGGAACTAATAATTTTCTAACGTTTCAATGCACTCTGCCCTTATAGACTAGGACAGAGAGTTTATCATCCTTGCATGCTAACCGGAAGTTACAGATATGCAAGGGAGTTATCCATTTTTCAAAAGATGACCCTTTGATGCATGATGTACTTCGTGTGTATTGCCATATCACCATCACCGATAACTCTTGTATCATTAAAGTCAGAATAAGAACATTATTTTCAATAATTATCAGGTCAAAAACCAACATTTTACTGTCCGTCTAACAACTCTGTCGTGGTGATAAAATTTTAAAAAAAAAAAAAATCCAAACAGACCTCGTACTTTCGACTTCAGTTCAGATTTTTTCGAGTCTGTGGAATGACCCAATTTAGACGTAAATGTTATACCAAAATTTGAAATCAGAGCATACTAGAAAACTTGTGGGATATTCGAGAACTATAAGATTTAGGATTGTGAGACTCTTCGAAGTTTTCGAAATACCTGAACTCTTATCACATTCTGATAAAAGCTAAATACGTTTCCTTCCATTAGAATTTCAGGAGAACATTTAATTCATCATGCCCTATTTCTCAGCTTAAAATCATACTCTAGTAATGCATAGCAATGCGCATTCAGCATTTTTGGGTGTAGCAGACTGGACAGGCCATCTTCAGTCATTCTGGGTCACAGAAATGACCGGACCACAGAACACAACCCACCAACAAACGATGAGAGGACCCATCTCCAACGAACCCAACAGACAACCATCATTAGGCTCCGGACACGACACTGCCGATTGCGTTTACATTTTACAGTCTGCCATTGGCACGTACAGATGAATGCACCTATAGAACAGGTCCAGAGAATGCTGAACATGTGTAGTACATACACCAGTTCTGCCCACTATGTCATGAAGCCGTCACCTGTAGCCATAACGGGCAGAACCGGAAAAAAAAAAATCTTGTTTTGCGAGGAGGATCTCTCCAAGATAGCAGTCTTCTTTGGCCAAACTGGGCTAAACGACTGAGGCTTTTTTTTTTAATACAGGGAAGAAGAAGAAGAAGAAGAAGAAGAAGAAGAAGAAGAAGAAAATGATGATGATGATGATGATGATGATGAAGAAGAAGAAGAAGAAAAAGAAGAAGAAGATGATGATTATGATACTGAGGGAGAAGAAGAAGAAGAAGAAAAAGATGATGATGATGGGAAAGAAGAAGAAAAAGAAGAAGAAGAAGAAGAAGAAGAAGAAGAAGAAGAAGAAGAAAAAGAAGAAGAAGAAGAAGAAGAAGAATGCTGAGGCGATGATTGATAATTTTCTATGCTGTAAAGGGGTGCTTTTATGTCAGTCTGGCGATGTTCATACTGCTATGCTAATCTAACAAGAATGGGTTTGATGCTAGTGAATTGCTCCAGTGCAAATAGGTCTGAAACATTTCAACAGTTGTGGTATTTTTATTTTCGTTTGGCAGGTAGATGGCTGTATCAGCAATAGAAGATAGTTTGGATAGATAGGTTAATGAGTACCGGGTGAGAATGCGCAAATTTGTGTTGCCATGGTAGGTATAAGATATTGATATTTGTACTGTATTCGTTTCAGTAAAACTCACCACCTATATTTGTGGTATCGATGCCAATTTACCGGACACCAATACATTTAGAACGGCCATTTAGAACTGTCTTTCAGTCAGACTAATTTGATTGCAGTGGAGCAAAGACCCATGTCATAATCTTTCAGAAAATCTTAGGCCGAAAGCTTGGTTTCATCCCCCCTCCCCCTTTTGAGTGTAGACCATGGACCACCTACTTCTTGTTGTTGCTAATCTTGTGGTCACCGTTTGCAGTGAGGTAAGACGAACATTCTTTTTAGCGTTGTTTGGCGCATAAAGTTTGTTGAAATGCTGTGATCTGACAGGTAGTCCATCTCTTTGTAAGGTCAAGGCTTGACGTAACTATTCGTACATGTTTAGGTCTCCCCACAAAAATGCCCACATTACACGTTTTTAACCAGTATGGAAGAAATGGATTTGCCGTTGTGGTTATGATGGGACGTTTGTGTTTAATAGGTTTTTAATAATATTCAGATCTGTGCCTACTAACAACATTGTCGGTTAGGCTATAGTTTCACGCAAATAAATAATGAATTTGGCCATTTGAAAGCTGGTATGATTTATAGTATGAAAACAAACAGAAAGAGAAAGAAAGACAGACATAATTTTGCCTGTTTGGAGTGGGTGGGGAATAGGTTCGAACTGCCCCATCCTTGGAGGGTCAGTCCCAAGCCCATATATATCTGATGAACACAGCCTCGTTCAAAGCCGCAACTCTCAGCACTGAAAAGTCATGGACGCCTCAGCCCAGGGGTAATGTATATCTTTTGTTGTCCATGACAAATGGAAATGAAATTATTTTAGGTTATAGGGTGAAATAGAGTAGCATGATATTGGATGTTCATAACAAGAGTCCTCATTGCTCACTGACTCCTCTGAGAAATGACAAGCTGTGCCGTCATGAGTCCACAGCACGTTACGCTTGCTGACGCCAGTGTGGTCAAGTGGTAGCATGCTTGTCTCTAGGTGCGGATGTCTTGAATTCCAATCCTGTTAACGGTAGATTTCTTCAAGGGGTAATTCCCGGTGGCTGACTAGAGTCCCAGCCTTGTCTCTGAAATAGATATGACAGCGCTGTAAATGACGTTGAAAGATACCACAAGAAAACCACTGCTGACAGTGTGGCAAGCAGAGGCAATCCCCCAGTCTGTGACAAAACATCATGCAGAGCAAGGTCCCGCTACTCCCCCACCCCTCACCTTCATATTTTAGCATAAAGAAAAGAAAATCGCAAGAGGTTCTAGATCTGTATAGAGGATATGTTTAATATTTTCTAACGATGTATCAAACATGCAGTCCCAAACATGTTTTTTTCTATCCTCCTTATCCTGTTTTCTCCTTTCTTTAGGGCCCACCTGACATCATGAATCTCACATCCAACTGTCGTCTCAAGGAGCAGAACTGGAAAAAAAATCCTGGGTTTGCAAGACGTGACATACTCGATCTATCATATGCATTTCTGACATAAGCGAATACATTTTAAATAAAGCTATCTCGGAAGAGGGGCCCCGTCCAAAACCCTTCCGGTTGGCCCTAAAAAGTTAAGTGACATAACCGGAGGGTCATACCTTGTGCAACAGTGACTGGTCTTGACCCCAGAACGCTGACCAGTCCTTCCGGTAATTGCTTATCTTTATCCCGCGTCAGCTTGGACTCGTGTTGCAGATTATCTCCGTTTTGTCTTAATCTTTATACATGAAACGTTCTTTCTTCTGCCAGATCCAGGGTGAAGTAAAACATTAAGAATGAATTATTGGTTAAATACTCTGGATACGTGCATGATACTTCTTACACCTATGCTATTTTGGGAGGCAATAGGTGATTTTTCATTCAGTTTTATCACTAAATCCGCTCAAACTGATTAGAACTACTACATCCTATTTGTTGGTACAAGAGTTACCTTCGGTTTCCAGTAGTGTATGTTTTTCTTTGAAAATCGGTATTTACAAAAAAAAACAACAATAAACCTACATTCGCTAAAATATAAAAGTTTTGGACCAAACTCATGTAAAATAGTATTCTTGTCTCTAATTACCCGTAATATTATTATCAATAAATACGACAAGCAGCGCAGTGCACATATAACATCATCATTTTATCACTGCTGTTGTTAAGAAGACTTTTAGTACATCTAGTGCATAATTAGCAGCGTGCCCGGATGCTTATGACTTAGTGCCTTGACAGACGAGCTACAATTGTCGCGCAGTAAATTCTGCGCAGAAAGTGTCGCTTACTTTTGTGACGGGCGACATTTAACGCTACAGCTCAGTTCAATATGGACGATCGGAGAGTCAGGGTAGCTTTGGTCATGGTGAGTGTCGCGGCGTACCAAGTTTAACAAGTTTAACAAGTTTAACAAGTTTATTGAACAGCTTATGGTACAGAATGTGGGCGACACACATCTGCTACGCCAGGACTGAAACTACTGCCTGTCGCTCGTGTGACCGCACCCACTTGCCACAGTCCTGCTGCGTTTTTTACACCGGGTCTGTCAAGGGCCTTAGGCTCAGGGCCTGGAGCTCGTGGGTTCGATTCTCGTATGATGATGCCGTAGGTACGAAAAAGCATTCCATTCACATTTTCCGCACTCCACCTGTCTGTCAGATGGGTGCCTGGCGTTGGGCGATGAAAAATACTCTCAAAATGCTATTCATCGGTGCCTGTGTATTAAGGGAGCGGAACTTTATCCTTCCTAAGGAGATGAGAATGCTCTTGAGTGATCTAGCCTCTGGTGTAATAATAACGTAAAGTCGCATTAGCACATATTAAGCCTGATAATTTAGTGATCAATATCATTAGTATCTCACCGGAACTGGGTTCTGTAGTATTTCTATGTCTATATTGTCATTTTCCGGAAAAGACCCTGTTGTTACTAGCTGAGTGAAACGGAGATTCTATTTTTTTTTCCAAGCTTTTGTAGGTTTTTAGTTCGTCTGTTTTCTTTGTTTATATCAGTATGTGCAGTGTGTGTATGAACTTCAAAGGTTACACTGCATTAAAGAGGAGTGCCGGAAGTGGAATATCGCGATATTGTAAAATTTCTGTTTCTTAGATTTACATCCAGGCATCCTTCTCGCTTCTACACCTTGCCTCTCTTATGCACGCGGCTACATTGTATTGCCTTATATTATCTCCTTCATTTAATCCCAACTCATATAATCGCAACTTCCGCTTAATCGCAACACTTCCCGCATAATAAAGTACTATACTTTTGTACAAACGTCACTGAATAATCGCAAGTCCTTTTAATCACAAATGTCTCTGCTCCCGAGGTGTTGCGATTAAGTGGAGATAACTGTAATAGGCATGACATCTTCTTCTAATGTCATGATAGATAATGTCAGAACAAGGGAACATCAATAAAAGAAAGGAATCTCTGGCTACCACATGGTAAGAAATATACGAGAATGAATACATTTGTGTTTGTGTCAGTTGGATATATTGTACAGCATGCCCGTAAACATTGCCCTATAAAACCAAAAAAAACCCAAAAAACCAAAGCAACAAAAAACAACCCAAAGTCAACCATAGGTGAGCAATAAAAACGAGGCTCTTTGCCTACCGTGTGGTAAAACAGAGCGGACGTGAAAAAGTAACATAAACTTACAGATAAATACATAGCGTCGCATAGCCACAAAGAAAATGGTGTAATGATTTAAAAAAAAACAAAGACGAGAAAATAATCCCTGGTTACAGCAAAAGGCTCTCCAGCCTACCTTTTACCAATAAATAGACTGGAAAGCCCACTTTTGTCTCCGTGTCAGTATTAGCTTACACCGCACCATGCAGAACATGAATAAATGTCATCGTTTAATGCCCAAAACAAGATACAACAACTCAGTCAGAATTATAGCCCAAAGATTACATCATCATCTTTTGGCTGAAAATGAAAATGGGAAAATCTACAATTATTATTGTATCAACGTGTCATGTGACGAAAACACTTGAGTACAAGTAGTGCGTGCGTACGTACGTACATACGTGTGTGTGTGTGTGTGTGTGTGTGTGTGTGTGTGTGTGTGTGTGTGTGTGTGTGTGTGTGTGTGTGTGTGTGTTGAGGGTGGGATGGATGGTGGCGTCAAGCGTGTGGCATGCCATGCCAAACTATACAAACAGATATTTTGCGAATTCCCCAATAGGTGAAGCCATGGGCCCAAAAAGATTCATGTGGAAAAAAAAAACAACACAGAGGGGTTCACAGACTTTTTATTACCATTAACATTAGGTGATTCTGGACATTTATAGCCCATTCAGAGGCTTTAATCTTTTGGAAGAGTAAGCCTACAGCTGGAGGTTGGGGGTCAGTCCCGAGCCCACATATATCTTAATACAGTTGACCTTCACGAACGCGAAATGGAATCCAGGAACACAGTCCACACTTCTGAGTTTTAAATGTGTGCGATTTAGCGAATAAAATTCGATACAGGAAGAATGGATCCCTCCTCAGGACCTAGCACTAAATATTTAGATTTCCTTGATGTATATACTTTGAGCTCATATGGGTCCTGCAACATGACTGTAGAAGTGATTTTTATCGGGAGGGTCTTTTTTTTTGGTTTTTTGAATTCCGCCAGTTGAGCTTGACTCGCAAAAATTACTTTTCGCGAAAAAGTGAGTTCCATTCAAATTAGAAATATAACAACAACAGGAAACAATGCGCAAATAAGCGGAGTGTGTTCAAACATTATGTGTAGGAAGTATGGGAGCTTTAGATTGCTCCGGGAGAAGGCCTGGTCTTTAAGTATAAGGAAGTTCACAGAGGAAGAAGTAGAGGCAGAAAAGAAGAAGACGAAGAAGAAGAAGAAGAAAAAAAAAGACAAAGGAAAGGAAGAACCATGACCAAATGTTTTGCATCGGAAAGTCTGTAATGACACCTCTGATTACCCTAAGACTGCTGCGTTCAGACACACTTATGAAAACCATCTTACCGGATTCGCGAAAATTATATCTTTTGGAAAAAAAAAAAGCTATATGTTCACACACATATATGGTAACCCACATATAAAACAATACTTCTAAAGTAAACGTCCATGAGCGAAATGCATGTTTCGAAAATTAAAAAAAAAAAATTGAACAGGCCGAAGAGGGAAACGATGAAGGGGAGGGGAGGAGTAATTTAATGTCCATACTTGGGAAATGAAAGGTCGGAGGGTAAATGCGTGGCTTGTCCAGATGACTTGTGTACAGGTACATGACATGTACAAAGAGGACCAGTTAACTGTTGTTTTATTACTGTGGACCTGTGCATGGCAGGTAATGATAATTAATCATAATTGTCTCACTCTTTCATTATCACCGACTAGCTAGGGCATGATAGAGTAGGCTCCTTTGGTCTGATGATACATTATTCATTGATGGCATTCTTATAAACAACAGTTTTGAGGTCGCGGAAAGACCTGGCATTTTTAGTAAATTTTAGTTTGACCAGGGTCCTAGGGTCATTACTATCACCAGTTAAGGTTTCATGATTCAAGCAATGGGATAAGTAGCTGGAAAAAGGGAGAAGGGAGTTCATTCATTCATTCATTCATTCATTCATTCATTCATTCATTCATTCATTCATTCATTCCAATGTCCCTTACAATATTCATTCCTTCCTTCCTTCCTTCCTTCTTTCCTTTCCTTCCTTCCTTCCTTCCTTCCTTCCTTCATTCATTCACTCATTCTTTCATTCATTCATTGATTGCTTGTATCTAATGTACCTTAAACCGGTTGCCCTATTCGGAAACGTGGAAAGATGGTTAGCATATCCTCTGCTTTAGACCAGTCGATCTGTTCTCCCAGTGTGGTCGTGTGGTCGCTGCTGGTTGAGTGGCTTTTCTCATCCAGTGGAAAGAGATCCATCCCTTCTTCTTCTCCTCAGAGTTGCAAATTCTCTCTCCATAAGAAGATTAAGAGTGTGAGTGAGGGGAGTTGGGGGGAGGGGGGGGAGTGTCAGGGCCTCAAAATGTTAAGGTGTTAAGCGCATCGAATCCAAGAAAAGTATGAAGTGCTGGAAAGTATATGCATTTTAATATTTTTGTTTACCTTACGAACAAAAGAAACGGATAAGAAGTGACGGGCGTTGAGGTGAAAAATAGTCACTGTGTGAGATAAAGAGGAACTTTGGGACTTGTTCGACCAGGGCAGAGAAAGGTCCTTTTCTTTTTTTTTTCTTCTTTAAGCTTGCCAGCCAATCGACATAAATAAAGCGGTTGAAAAAACAAACAGCGTGGGACTTTTTGAGGGCGCTAGACTAATGACATTGTGTTTACTACGTTTATTACCTACTACTAAGACTATTGCATCAATGGATTTACACTGATTTTGATCCACAACGCCCGCTCTACCTACCTGTCTACCTGGCACATCAGGGGCGGGGAGAGTGAGAGAAAAGATTTTGGATGGCCGTGAGTGATGGCTGATAGCCTCATTTCTCTATTATTCCCGTCTCCTTTCACACTCCACCCCCTTCCCACACCCCACCACCAAAAGTAACAACGAGGCAACAACAATTACAACAACAACAACAACAACAACAACAACAACAACAACAACAACAACAACAACAACAACAACAACAACAATAACAACAACAACAATAAAACATCGCTAGGACATCAGTGAAAGTTCCCCTTAATCAAACCAAGTCGCAAAATGCATTATCTGTCAACGTTGGTGCTGAAGACATGCCCTTGGTGCACTTGCCCCTTTCCTAATACACCTGCACCTGCAGCTTTCCACTAAGCCTGTGCCAGATATGAAAATAACAGTGTCGTAGCAAAGGTAGCTTGGCGGGAGGTAAGGAATGGGAGTAGCGGTGGTCATGGGGATCAGTGGTTGTTGCGATAAGAATGGAATGTCTAAAGTGAACCAAACATTGGCATGGAAAACCCGAGAGTCCCAGCTGGAGGGATTTGGACAAAAACACTGTAGGGAGGGGGGGGGGATGGGGATAGGTGAAGGAATCCCCTTACATCTACGCCGCTGGCTTCCGTGAGGGCACTGACTTCCCGAGGGGACTGCATTTTTTACGCTGCTGCCTCCTCAGAAGCCTAGATCGTTACAAGGTACAAGGTAACAGATCCATCAGAAATTGACTAAAATAGACTAGATCAATCACATAGAAAAATCAATAGGTTATTAAGATTCACTGTTTATGGCTACAATACCCTCAAATTCCTGCACGAACGCGATATCAGGGAAACGTGTGGCAGATTCTTGAATTAAATAAAAGGATATTTTTGGGGGGTTAGGGATGACCGTACCAGGTTCGAGCTTCAGCTGTGCTATTCTTCAAACTTACGTTAGAAGAAATGATAGGACTCTACTGCTTTGCATTTCTCTGTTTTGATGTATTAGGTTTGGTCGGAAGACAATCAGATCAGACAGTTTGTTGATCGAAAACAAGATGTTTTCCTATTGTAAAAGTGATCAGTCCCTCTATGTTCGCATGACATGCAGCTTAATTATGATGGATAAGGGCCATTTCACGGAAATTATTCTGTCGATTGTTCAGCCAGCTACAGCGAAGGCCTGCCAGTGCATTTTCACACAGACCTGTTGCTGCTGACACAAGTACAGTATTCCCATAAATTAAGGCTGGTCAACACTCAACAGAGAGTAGAACTTGTTTTCCGGTAAGTGACTGGACAACTTCGGCTGAATGGCCGAATATGGTTGTGAAGGTGAGGGGGAGGGGAAGGGAGGGAGAGAGCGCTGGCGATGGAAGAGGTGGTTGTTTTTCATTTGTTGGGGGTGAGGGGAGTGGAGATTTGGGCTACGAAGGCAAATACAGAAGTCGGTGGGACAAAGAGCCACACAAACATGAGCGAGGAAAAATAAAAGTAGGGTTGAGCAGAGAGGATGTGGGGGNGCGGGGATGACAGTGTGACAGCTATAATTTCCTGTCTTAACTTCCTCAAACTAGCTCAAGCTAATGTCCTTGGCATCAAATTGTGGGGGCACTTAATCCCCCTCACTTTCCCTCCTCACAAAACCAAATGTCAATTAAGATGGACAAGGGTCTATTCATCCTTCACAAGTAGACTAAATGAAGACAAAGCATTTCGACCAAAAACTATGATAAGAATAAACAACTGGATGAAGTGGTTCCGTACAAGGTGTGGGGGCGTGACCATGAAACAAGAGGGGCTTATCTGCACTTGTCAAGTGCGCACGACAAAAGCCGTAGCCGCCATGTACATCTATTGTTATGCGAACGCTTTGTCAGCATCGCGAAAATATGTAATTAGTTTTGGGGGTGAAAGGTATAAAAGACAAAATAAAAAGACAATGGCAGTGTTTCGTCCTCTGAGCGGCAGTGAACAGGCATCTCACGACTTAATTTCTTAAAGGTTCAGCTGTTGATTTTTTGTCAAGGTATTTATTTATTTGCTCGTTATCTGTTTATCGGTTGTGCATTTATTATTTTTCTTTTATTTTTCAGTTTTTTTACCTCTGTGTTTACAGCATTCATGTGTGAAATTATTCATCATTACCTGTGGCACCGCCAGACAAAATGAATCTTAAATTGGAACTGATTGAAAGAGTCTTTTAGAGCCCAAAACACCTATAAAAGAAATTTCTAATCTAAAAAAAAGACACTTGTATATTTGAATATAAATGTATTACGTTAATATTCAGCTTGAGCGAATTTCTGGCCAAGCCCCTTGTTATGGTCTTCATCAGTTTTACTTCAGCTTTCATTCCTGAAGGAATACAAAAAAAAACAAAAAACATACGGCTTTCGTAAATTTGTACATTTATCTAGACTCTATATTCATAAAACGCTTCACCCAAATTTGTGTCACAGATTTCTTGAGAACTACGTAACGTAAAAACATGCGGTTTTCACCTAAATTCGTAGAAAAATACACAAAAAGTAACTATACACATCAGTCCTCTTTATTTTTTTTTACCTTATTTAAAAAAAAGAATGTGTATAGCAACGAAATACAATATCCGATAGATCTTTTCAATCCGGCCGATTCGCCAATCATCCAACTTTTTCACGGAGTCTAATGCATTCGTCTATGATGCCTTTCGGTGCGCTAGGTATTCTTTCGCCGCTGTGCGTTGCCTGCCTGCCCATTTGTAAAATGGAGTGTTAGTCTTGTGAAATTATAATTACGTACGATCTCTTTTAATAGCGATTAACTTCCTATGTTTATACCATCAAGGTCGACGTTATAAAACATTTTTTTCCCTATATTTTTTACAACATTATGGTGATACAGACGCTGACAGCAAAGGTGACTGTTCTTTTACCTTAAGTCTGCATCAGAGCCCTGCTGGAGTTTAATTACGCTACATTTAAAAGCTGTAAACAACTCAAATAATACACTGGTAATATAAGTCGTCGCCTTCCACACGAAAGGGCGTATCCCGATTTTTGACGGTTTTGAGTTATCACCTCCAGTAAGTAGTGCTATCTCAGAACTATGTTCACACGAAACGGCGTATCCCATGCTCAAATAGTAACGAAGATATAGCATAAAATTCCTAAGGGCTTAAGCTAACTATCAATATGATCGAATCAGACGTAAATCGCTTTCCTTAAAAACGCGAAAAACAGGGATACGCCCTTTCGTGTGGAAAGCGACGAATCAGTAGGATATAAATAAATACAACTAGCTAGGAGACAGCGTATGACATGAATATTAAATGACCAAATACTAAATACAAACATACACAAAGCACGTTGACACTTAAACCTGGTTAAATTTCTAGGTTGACATTTGCCTCCACTCAGTCTAGACTTTCTTCCATTTTCTCTACTTTTCACCTGTTGCATTACTTTCTTACCCCTACAGACATAACCAGTTAGTATCACTGGAATTGACCTTGTACACAAACCTGTTGTAACTTACAAGAAAACAGTACAAAACTGATTGCTGTGCGAATATTTTTTTTCAAGTGCAAAAAAAAAATATCCTTTATACTAGACTTCACATTTTAGAAACTTGAGTGCTAGATTGTCACTAGGTAATTATTCATTTCTTGCGTTGCAGAGATTTAGATCCAGTCAACAACATGGCCACAAAGTGTGTGCTTGTTTTTGCTCTCTTGCTCTGTGTAGCATCCACAGTTGTTGTAGGACAGTGTGAGTAACTACTTCATTCATTCATTCATTCATTCATTCATTCATTCATTCATTCATTCATTCACCTGAACTTTCTACTTTATCCTCATTGTATGTTCAGCACAATTCTTACTTTATTCTTTTGTTTCTTCCTTCGTTTATTTGTTGTGTCACGTATTAGTTCTCGCATATATTTTTGTTTATCCATCCATCCATCCCTCCATCCATCCATCTATCCATCTGTCCGTTCCCCGTCCTTCCGTCAGTTCGCCCGTATGTCTATCTGTCCGCTTTTTACTTTTTAGTCCCCATAATGTACATTCGTGCGCCGATGTACAGCGCAGCCTGTCAGCGTAAAGAAAGTCACTGTCACTTTCGTGAACGAAATCTAAGATCCCTGATACAGACGGCTGTATACACTGGATGTCTTCAAGAGAAATCCAGCCTGGGAAGGAAAGATGGTTTGGTGGGAGAAGGAAGCGTGTTAATTATTTGATGAAGAGCAGATTTGAAAACTTTTATTAATATAGATTTATTATTTTTGTCTTATCTTTTCATATTCGGCACTTTATCCTGTCCATCCCCTTCTTACGTCTTTCTGTGCTCACATCCCCCCTCCCACCCCTCTTCTCTACCGCTGGCCATTAGCTACAGGGAGCGGTATCATCTGAAAACTGGGTGGGCTCGGAGATAGCAAGACATCAAAGAACAGAAGTCTTCCCGGAGGTAGGAGGGGAAGGAAAGAATGATGGTGTCCCTCTCCGTCTTCTGGTCGTTAGCGTCCATGGTTCTTCGCCCTTGAAATGAATTGTGGAATTTGTAGAAATCTATAAATTCTACTGTTTATTTTCCTTCACTATGGCCGTTAAGATACTGTCATTGGACTCTTTTCCCTCTTATTTAGTGGGAAAAGAGAAGGGGATCCTCGTCCAAAGTTTTCTACAAAAATTGCTTTCAAAGATAGAGATCACTATTATAACATTCTCCGTTATTTCTTGCTATTTGTTTTGTTTTTTTGGTTTAACCCTCTAATGCCCAGCGTATCAGATCTGGTACACTTGTAGAACGAAGAAAACGCAAACTAACAGAATTTTGATGCTTGTTCCAGCATAGTGGGCCCAACAGTGATTTTAAAAAATGGGAGCTCAGAATTTAGTGCATCATAAATATGGCTGGGCACTAGAGGGTTAAGATATCGACTACATGTGTGATCTTTTCCACGTGCTCTTGTCTGACGCAGGATTAAATGGGACCTTCTCAACATTCAACTGCGTGGTCTTGATTACTTTACAAAGGAACGGCTTGCAACAGCTTTCCTTTTCCCTCACTCTCTCCCCCTCCCCTCTTTTTTTTTTACGGCCCATGACTCCCCCCTCCCCACGCTTTCAATCCATTCACCTCACTCCATAAAGTCGGCTTCGGATAATCACAACTTCTGCTTAGCTGCAGCATTTTCGGGACAACAGAAAACTTTACCACCTCTATTGAAACACCTGAGTAACCACATCCTTATAATAGCAACTTTTTCTATGCCCTCGAGGAGTTACGATTAAGAGGAGAAGCCTGTAGTTTATTTTCTGCTGATGGAATTATTGAATCGGTATGATGCTGGGTACACTACAGAGAACGATTACATTTGGAACACAAGTGAAGCAGAGTGGCTTATTGGTTACGGTATTAAATCAAGATTTAAAGATCGCGAATTAGATTCGTGACTACAGTAAGTGCCCTGGGAAGGCATATTTCTTTCACATTTTCTTCAGTCCATCTGACTGTAAAATGGGTACCTGGCTATGGGCAGAATGTCGTCAGAATGCTCAGCACCTATAAATGGCAGCGACATTTTCTGTCCCCTTGGAAGTTGAGAACGTCCGAGGATCATAACGCCTGCTGGAATAATGGAAGAGTGAAGTGGGCGTCAATCCGGATGCGCTACTTATAAAAAGCATTATTTTTATTTGAAAGCTTTGGGATTAACAATGGGGTCTCTTGCCATTGTAAAAATTTCATTACCTCTGCATGAGCACTGCTAAGGGTGTATTCAGCACCAATATGGTAATGTAATATGCAAGCTTTCAGTTATCTTAAGACATTTTTTGAACTCTTCATTTCAGTTCCTTTTGGATTTCGTCGTGGCCTATACGGCGTCAATCCCTTCCTGTCACCATTCCTTGGCGGAAGGGGACTTTTGGGAGGAGGATTTTTGGGAGGAGGAGGATTTTTGGGAGGAGCAGGACTTTTGGGAGGAGCAGGACTTTTAGGAGGAGGACTTTTTGGTCGTGGCTTTTACGGAGGAGATGACTATTTCGAGAACCGTGGGGGGCGTGATTATTAATCAAATCAATCAATCAATCAATCAATCAATCAATCAATCAATCAATCAATCAATCAATCAATCAATCAATCAATCAATCAATCAATCAATCAATCAATCAATCAATCATTTGGGACGTTGACTTTTCGAACATCCAATATCACTGGGCTAGTGAAGCGACCGATCTAAGAAAGAATAATAAATCAGTCCTGTAATCAGTAAGTGGATGAATCAGTGAACAGTCAGTCTGTCAGGTAAAGCGGTATATCTTTCACGCCTCTGTGCCCAAATTTCGCCCATCATCAAGTTCACGAAAGGACCAAGAGGATCACTGCTCCTACAACCACATCATAGCAGCTACTACACCAACGGGAGGGGCTTATTAACAGGCAGTGAAACAAGAATGCGTGCAATGACTGCATGAAAATTACATGTGTACAACAACAACGGCAGCAGCAGCATCATTAACCCCTACAGTCACCATTATTATCGTAGAAGCTGCAACAGCAGCTGCAGATGATGTAATAGCGACAACAACAAAATGACTATTGCCAGCAAAAAGTGTGAAACAGACGGCAGGAAATGCTCTTAAAAACCTTGACAGCACGACGTGACGTTATTACCACTGCTGTCACCATCACAACCATCATCTTCACCATCTCCATCATCACTATTACCACCACCACCACCACCACCACCACCAAGAGAGGCCTCGCTTGCACCAACTTCATCAAGCAAAGAATGCGGTGTTTACAGTACATAACATAAATTCTGACACTTGACTATTAGTTTTTCATGGTATAAACTAATGCCGTGCCATAGAAAAAAATACTGTAAGTCCCAAAGTACTTTATTTGGCTTGAAAACAGGGTAATTTTGGTTAAAAATATGGCCGTCTTTTCTTAAATGAAGGTGAATCCTTCGGCCTTCTTTCCTGTAGTTTTTAATATTTTGTTTCGTTGCAAACTGTGGAGAATGTGCATTACAGTATTTCGTTACGTTTCTACATTGTGTGTGATATAATATTGTATGGGTGGAATTGTTAAAACAATGTTACTAGAAGCTATAAGAATGAATAAAAGATTCTTAACTATATGGAAATGGATGTATACGAGTCGGTTGATTAACTATATCCCAATGTTTTGTTCTTCGTCGTTGGTGTGATTGCAATTTTAATTGTAGCACATCTGGTGCTGCAATTCATACACAGAGTACCGGTGTTATTATTGCAACCATGTTTTCATACTATGGTGTTTCTTCTGCTACAATTACAGTTAATAGCAGTACCACTAGTATCATCAGCAGCCACACAGCCTTATTTCTCCCCATCCTCTTCTACTACTACTACTACTACTACTACTACTATTACTGCCATTTCTACTACTACTACTACTACTACTACTATTACTGCCATTTCTATTACTACTACTACTGCTACTGCTACCATTATTAGTATTACTACTACCACATTTACCGCTTATGCTACTCATACCGCTATTACTGCTGTAACCACCATCATTGCTACAGCCATATTATCCAGTACTAGTCTATAACATTTAAATCAGCTTTCATCCTTACTTTATTTTCGGGCACCTCACAACTAATACAGCTCATGCTGCTATTGTTGCAAACAAAACTGACGTTATTGCTACGACACCATCATTACCACCGGCACCATCAGCAGCATCATTACCACCACTAGCAATATTACCACCATCACCACCATCAGCATCACCACCACAACATCAACAACAGCGATAAGCAACAACACAACAACAACAACAACAACAAACTCTAATGCTAACGAGCATGACAGTCTAAATATCCTATCAGTATGTTTGATCTGGGCTGCTCCTTCTTGTCACCACTGTCTGGCCTGATAACCAACAGCTCAAATAAGGAAAAGGGGTTAAGCCCCCTCCCCCCTTCCNCCCCCTTCCCCCCCCCTCCCGCACACACACACTCACTAACATATAAGGAAACTGTTATTCGTAGTGAGTCCAAACTGCTTCTGTTACTGATGTAGTCTAATACAATTATGTGTACCATCATCCTATTATCATGGCCAATAACATTGTCCTGCCACTCCCTCCTCCCCCCAACCATACAAGTCTTGGCTACGCCTCTGCTTCCCGCCAAGATGGTAAACAAATTTCGTTGTGGCACAGAACCTCAGAAACTGGAAATTCAGGGAACCAGGGGCCGTATGCATAATCCATACGTTAGTTAATGTATTGCGTTAACTACAGTGAACACTACTAATGTTTTCGGAGTTTCCCGTGATTACCGCCGTGCGTTCACTAACGTAACGAATATGCATACGGCCACTGCACTGCTCAGTTAATTGAGTTCATGAATTTAAATTCGTGTTGTGAATACTGAGCAAGGGACAGAATCGTTGCAAGATTTTACTGTATCCATCTTTGAGATGATGACATAGAAAAGAGAGGAAGGATATAATGATGAAGATGACGGTGATAATGATTAATATTAGTAAGAAAAAATAAAATGTAGTCAAATTATTTGACAACCAAAGTAGAAAGACAAAAGCTGCCCTAGTCCTGAAATGTGGTCTCAGGTGACCAAATTTAACTTGTTTTTAACAAACAGGTTTTACTGTAGCGGCAACAAAGGAATCCTGGTAATCTTAATAAATGGTAGGTTAATTTAATGTGCGATTAGAAACGTTAATGCTTTCACAAACAGATGGGTCTTGTTTTAATGAGGAACAAACAAAGGCAAAAATAACAACAAAAAGAAATGATTTTTTTTTTTTTGAAGAAGCTGACTACGAGATTTTTCTTATAAGCGAAAGATTGCGAGGGATGGGGGAGGGGAGGGAGGGGGTGAAGGGGAGACTAATTAAGGGACTTAAATGAGCGTTCAACCCTGATGAGTCGTCAAAGGAGGTCACCGACCCTGTCAGCCGTAATGAGAGATGTTTGCCACCGTGTGCTAGTCTGATCATTATGCCTAAAACGTATGTACTACGATCGTAGGCTGACGCCATTTACATACAGGGTTCCTTTGATGGCTAGAAATTATTTAAATATGATACCAAAGATATTTATTTAACCTCTTTTAGGGCTCAGGGCAAAGTGCAGTCCAAAATCTCTCCCAGCCAACACTAGGGCTCAGGGCACAGTGCAGTCCAAAATCTCTCCCAGCCAACACTAGGCTCAGGGCATAGTGCAGACCAAAATCTCTCCCAGCCACCACTGAAATCTATAAGAAAGAAGCTATGGGCTTCAAACTGTCTGTTTCTCTCATGTCTGTAATAATGTTTGTATCCATATAATTATGATTTCACAGCTTTCAAGAGTATCCTTTAAACACTTCATAATCTTTAAAAAAAAATAATATGAAATCCTTTAAGCGATTCCTACTTCACAAATGGAAAGTAAAATCCACATTTTATTAATGAGACATAGGGCGCTGCACCCATTATGACATCCTCCTGTCAGAGTCAGATGTTATTCAGCCTGTTCTAAAATGAAAGCAAGCCAGCTTACTACATGGTCGAACCTGGGCTGGGGAATACCTGTACTCTGCGACCACCTGGGTCAAAAATGAACGTTGCCGGTAAGCGTAGGGACATTCTGCTGTAATTTTCCGTGATAGTTTCGCAACACATAAAATCAGATGAATATAAGATATAACCTCAACCATACTTTCTTCTTTTGCATTTTCCCAGGAAGTTGGAAAGGGTGGGGAGGAGGGAGGGGGAAAGAAGAGTGGATCTTATTCGCAACCTTTGGGGCAAGAGTGGCCCTTGTTGCATTAGGCAGGTGGTCGAATTATGAAGGAAACTTTAGACACATGAATTCAGTACTGAACTTAGTCTAGACATATTCACTAAAAAAACCAAAACCATAGGTATTTGATACAGATATTACATTACAGATTTTCGGACGTTACTTCTCCATTAGGTGATACAGATCTGAAATACAATAGATTTAAAGATGAAAGAGGAGAAATTAGTAGACACAATAAAAAATCGAAAAAAGAAAATGAGCAAAAGTCATCAGAAATAAGCCTGAACAAAAATTAATAATCTAATAAGGAACACGACGAGAGTAAACATAAACATGCAAGCGGAATAGGACTTAACACTTACACACAACATTTCTTCTTTTTCTTTTAACAAGCAACAATAATATATTAAATTTCAGCGGCACCCATCATGATAAAGTTCTATAGCAGCACCATGATGTGTTTATCAAGAACAATAAAGTTCCTAAGCATTCTTTGTTTAAGCTGGCCACCTGGTTAACACGGTGGAGTATTCCACTTCCGGTGCCCCCCTTGCCATGTTCAAGAATAAAGGTGCATGTTCACCCAGCATAGAGTCATAGAAACAATTCTAGTAATTCAGCAATTGTTATGTAAATAAATGATGAATAACCATTCGTAGAAGACAGGTTCTTCGCAAAATACTTGTTGCTGAAGAGGACAGGTGATATATTCATTATGTATATAATAATAATTATATCGATATAGGGTCTTACGTACGTTGTCTGTGTGTCACCAAAATAAAGGAAATAAAATGACCCAAAACAAAACCGTCCGCCTGCAAAAGCTGACACCCCTTAAAGTATGCTGGCCTACTAATCTTTGTCTCCGTGGGCCATGTGCCGGCTAATCAATGAAACATTCTGGAGCTAAGCCCAGTGATACATGTTGTTTTTCAGTGTTTCTGCCCTTCAAGTCTGTGAGCCCTTCATTACTCTTGGATAATGTACATTCGGCAGGTCAGCCTGGGTCATAAAGAATCTGGGATGGAGCTCGCCTTGGGGAGGCAGAGAGGGGTAAGGGGCTCACAGACATGGTCATATTCTGATAATCACCTGTTATTTTCCTGCCAACCACTATAATAGTAAGGCAAACTGGCCGTATGCCGATGTGTGCCAATGTTCAAATTAAACTATTATTTGTTGATTTTCTTTCATTCGAGCAAAATCTTTGTCTCATAAGCTGTATAAGCAATACCGTCCCCATCGTAAAAAAACAAAGGAAAAGAAAAGAGTGGAAGATACAATTTGCATTCACTGGCGCGACTTGATAATATTGTACAGAGGAAAGAAATCACAACGCAAGTGCAACAACAATAGGAACAATAACAGAAGAAGAAGAAGAAGGAGAAGAAGAAGAAGAAGAAGAGGAAGAAGTACAAGAAGAAGAACAAGAAGAAGAAGACGGACAACAACAACAACAACAATACCATACCAGCAAAACAACAACAACAACAACAGTAGCCTCAGGCGTTTACCGATGAAAAGCATCAAGAAATCAAGAATACAGTTAATTAAGACGGAGAGGAATAGTTTGATTCTACTCGAGATGTGCACGGCACTTTTTTGAGAAAATTGCTATCAAGATCCTTAGATTCTACCAGCCAAATAATCTACGACTCTGGTGCCTGTCTGCTCTGAATCCTTTCTGTCCAAGTCTCCTCTTTTATTTACGATATTATGCAAGGCTGATAAAGAAACGAGAATCTCCATAAAGTACACAAGCATGGCAAGATAGACGGAGGCGAGCTGAAACAATTTCCTAACTTTTATGGAGCCCTGGGTGTTAAAGGGTTTTAAAGAATTGAACAGCACAGGCCTTTTAAGCTGTCAGTTTGAAATATATGAAGATAACATGAGAGAAGAGAAGGGTTGGAACCCGCCATCTCCCGATAGATCTATAGAGAAAGCTGGTGAGAGAATAGAGATACAATACAGGCTAACCTGATCTAGCAACCACCTGTGTGTTGCGGCCACCTGCTCAGTCGTCAGGGTCTAAGGCATGATCGTTCATAATATTTCTTTCTTTAACCTCCTTGTCACGACCATCTGTCTAACGCGACCAACAACTTCTCATTGATACGCCATAACTACTATAATGAAACGGGAGGAGAAACACTGCCTAAAGGAGACCGCCAACTGGCAAGACTGATGTTTTAGTATTGATTATTCAAGAGGTTTGCGGGTGACCATAGGGTAAAAAGAGAAATTTCTCTGTAGCTTGAGCATACATGTACGATTTGTGATGAAATAGATCATACTGAGACCCCATGCTTTGGAGTCAGATACAGTAACGTTAGAATCAGAGCGGAAAGAAGTTCTACACATCTTAATGCAACATGTAAATCTGCATGTTAAAGTAGTCACATATCTAAGAAGACTTTTGTGTACATGAGGAAGGTACGAACGCTGACCATTATATACAGGTTCGATTGCAATATTTTTAAACCTCCTCTCTGGTTAAACTGGCCACTTGGTTAGCTCGTTCGATTGTTTCCCTACCTTCACTCAAAAGCCTGGATCACATGGCCACTGATGACTACTCGGTCCGAGATGTGGTTGTCTTAGCAAGGTTTTACTGTATGGTGATTTAACGAATAAATATACAATGAAGCGACTGAGTATAGACGTTTCGACCGATGAATAGATTCTAGCACAGGCTTTTAAAATGTCAGATTGAAAATATCTGAGTGGGGAGAGAGTGGGAGAAGGGCGAGAGAATAATGTTAGCGGCTTTGTTATTGTCTTGGGGTGTTATTTATTGTTCTTTAGGTCGAGGCGACCTTTTTGGAGAAATCTGGAATGCAGTCCACCACAACAGCCCCATTCCCCAATAGCCAAAGAAAACAAAATGCCTACATAATCTATGCAGAACACATGGTTTGCAGCCTATCAAAATAAGACCTCTGTCGCTAACCTACGATCCTCTGAAGGTGATTAGGACCATCCGGTATCAAATATTTGCTTGTGCGGAAACCGGGAATAAAATACTATACATAAAAACTGTGATTTCATTGGCAAATTGAAACTGTAGCTAAATATGAATTTTTGTGCGAAGCAAAGGAGATGAGTTATATAATACATAATTCTTCGTCAATCAAGATTTTCTCAGATTTTCTCCCAAAGAATGGGGTCATCCCCTGCCACTTCAGACAACTCTGTCTCTGACCAGAATAATGCTAGGTCAAAAATGTTTTCATTTATTGAAAATGCGCACATTAGCTTTCAGTTCCTACAATAACTTAATTTAGCTAAAAAGCAAGTTAAGCTTTATTTTGACTGGCTGCAAGACAAAGATAAATGGAGTAATGTAAAACCATGAACAGAACGCTCATCTTTCGAACCAATTTACAGCAGTAAAACACGGTATCCACGAACAACCTTATGCGTATACTTTAATAAGACAAAGACATCGACGATACATTAAAAAAGAAAAAAATCAACCACATTCATCAAAATGGCTGGCATAACCAAGAAAAGTGTCATCATAGTCTCACTGAAGAATTAATAAACTGTCTATGGGCTCTAATCATGACAATAAGAGATGGAGTCATGTGGCTCTGGAGATACTGGGAGAGGACAGGATGAAATAATTTAGTAATTCTATGATGTGAAATGGTGCTTTCTTATTCAAAGATCTACAGTGATCAATTTGTACAAAATTCATATCAGGTAGGCAGGCAGGCAGGCAGGCAGGCAGGCAGGCAGGCAAGCAGGTAAAAATGTATTTGTAGGTTAAGGAGCTATGTAGGTATGGTATGGCGTTCTTCTGCTCATCTGTCCCCTATATCTCCCTCTTTCCGTCTTTCTATCTTTCAGTGTTCATGCTATGAAAGTTATTTGTCAGTTAACGGTTCTGTTTAGTTATATTATGCCTTAACAACTCTTTTATATACTGTCAGATAGCGGATTTGGCTTGTTTTCATTCTATTCTTCTCTTGTATGCGCACTGTTTTGGTTAGGATAGCAGAAAGTGGTATTATCATTAGCAGAAAGTGGTATTATCATTAGCAAACTGAACTAGCGGTAAATGTGTATGACTTTAAAATAACAAAGAAAAGGGGGAGGGGGGGGGGGAGGGAAGAAAATTTTGCTCTACATGAGAATTTTAGGGGAAGGGGGGGATGGCGGAGGAGTAGAGGGACTTCTGCTGGAGTACTCTCTGATAACTTCTTCTGACTCCCACGAACAGAACCATTGGGTAAACAAGAGATTGTACAGAGAAGGTGCGGACACTCGCCCCGCGTTATTGAGACTTGGATATCGACATTTCTCTCTGATTGGACACATTGGCGTCGGAAAGGATTTATCAATGGAGCGGCACGTAGGAGGCATAGTGCTTGTTGAAAAGTATATGTAGGCTTGGTCGAAGGAGAAGGAAAAGGTTGTTTATGTTGGGTTTTAACGTCCCTGTTCAGCACAGTGATAGCTATGTCACAGCCGCGGTTTGAACTCCTGTCATGAGCGTCTTTGAAACACCGCGAAAAAAGCCGTGGAGATACCTGCAGCCACTGGCAGGATTCGAACCATGGATTTTTTGTATCAAGTTTCAAGTGCTCTATCTCTGAACCACCCAGCCGGCGGAGGGAGAAGACAGACTTAATGCGTATGAGCTGGGAGAGATACAGACAAGGCAGGTCCCAGTGGCGGATCTAGCGATTCTCAGTGGGCTTGGGGAAGTGGGGAGGAGGNAGGAGGGGAAGGGGGGGGGGAGGAACCACATATCCCTTTTCCAGTCCTCAGAAATGAATAGCTATTTAATGTCCGCCAAAGACAGAGAGAAAAAGAGAGCGGGTGGAGAGAAAGAGAGAGAGAGAGAAAGGGAGGGAGAGAGAGAGAAAGGCAAAAAGGAGAGGGAGAGAGAGAAAGAGAAAGAGAGAGAAAGAGAGAGAGAGAGAGACAGACAGACAGACAGACAGACAGACAGAAAGACAGACAGACAGACAGACAGACAGACAGACAGACAGACAGACACACAGACACACAGACACACAGACAGGCAGAGACATACGGAGAAATGAGGTACCGCTGCCTTAGGAAAGGGTGAGGAAGGATCAGTGTTCAGATTCTGTTCTAGATCTTCCACTGAAAAGTCTACTTTAATTTTATCTTTTCTATTGCCACTGACGATAATTATTATCAGGTATATAGGCCTACTCCTTTTCCGATATTTTTTTGTTTGTCCCGAACATAACAAAGGGACAAAGAGGTTTTCAAAACAAGAACTCTTTGTTCGAGTTGCTTACTCCAACGGTCTTCCTCATAAATTCACATTCTCATGAGTGAGATAGGTCGATCTAGGTGGATGGGAAAAGAACGGACTACGTGAGGATGAGGTTGGTAGTTGTGGTTTTGCCTTTTCCTTTGTGATTGTTCTAGTCGTGTACCTGGCGTCCAGTAATGCAGCATTCATAATATTATAACTAACCTATCGCCGTATGCATAATTCTTAAGTTAGTTAACGCACTGTGGTAACCATGGGAAACTTCCAAAACATTAATAGTGTTCACTATTTCCTGTTTCTGAAAGCTACTGGTTTCACTCACCTGTTAGGAGACCAAATCACTCATTTTGTACAACCCAATTAATCCGCTAATATATAAAAATCCCTTTTGGGGGGGGGGGGGGGNCATATTTAGTGCCCTGTCAGCCAATGTCAGGATGCAGATATTTGTAAAAGGACCTATGATCTAGATAAAGCATGCAATTGTAAAGTTTAAGGTACAATTTGAGCCTTACAGA
This sequence comes from Ellobium chinense, assembly GCA_033807755.1. Classification (NCBI taxonomy): domain Eukaryota; kingdom Metazoa; phylum Mollusca; class Gastropoda; order Ellobiida; family Ellobiidae; genus Ellobium; species Ellobium chinense. The sequence continues at coordinate 1,533,589 of JAWQUT010000146.1, read as the reverse complement.
TATAAAAATAAAGTGTGTTAAGCCTCAGTATTAGCACGCGGTTAAAAAACCAGGCAAATGGAAAGTTGCGGACCAAATCAGAAGTGAGGGTAGTGGCGTAGCTACGCGGAAGGGAAGAGGGGGTGGAATAGAGGTTTCTCATCTTTCAAAAAAACTCCCTTTTAAAATGTGTTGGGAGTAATAGCTCATTCAGATTAGCCACAGCAGGCATAACACATCCCTATAATCGATATTGGATGGACAATCTCACATTTCCCCTTGTTCCAATTTAAAAAAAAACAACTGCTGGCTCCGCCGCTGGTCGAGGGGGTTATTTTTGAAAGAGATCTGTGAACATTTTTGGGTGCTGACCGCCTTTTTACGTCCTCTTCAGAATTCGGAACAAAGAAGTACTTTAAGCCCCATGGGAAAATATATTCCTAAATCACAGCATCATTGTGGACTAACACTTTTTGTGAATATGGCCAAAAAAAAAAAGGACAAAAGAAAAAAAAAAACACCAAAAAACAACAAACCATTAGGTGACAGTAAGTTTTAATGGTCAAAATTTTCAAGGGAAGCAACACATTTCCTTCCACAGCTGTTCTGCGTGACCTGACGCGAGCCTCATCTACTTGTAAAACCAGTGAACTTGTTACAGTGCTCTGGTGTCCGGTTCCTTAAATTGATATTTGTGGAGCAGCATGGTTAAATGGTCACGGCGTTGGGTCTCAAAATCAAAAGGTCGTGGGTTCGATTCCAACACCTTCAGAAGAATTTGGGGTGAACAGTCTCGGAAATGTTCATAACAAACGGTATTTCCGACCTTAAGAAGGGTTTGAAGTAAACCTTCTCAGAAATTTTCATAACAAACGGTGTTAATTTTTTTTTTATCATTGTTAGCCACCTGCCTGCCATGTTTGTGAAATTTGCCCGACTTTCGGAGTTCGACCCCTGCCCCTAGCCATCAGCATAGGCTTTTGGGAGAGTCCTTTGATACTGCCCTTAAATCATGCATGAACCTAAATCTTCACTCAAAGCATACTTAGACTGTCTGACATTGGTATCGTATACATTAGACTGTTTGACTTCGTTCATGGGCGGCCTATTTGTGCCATCAGCACATATTTTCTGTGTAAATGTTATCTGTTTTGTTTTTAATTCTTTCCAGTCTCTCTATTTCAATATGTTTTGTTTATATTGCACTTCATATCAACATGCAGTCATTGAAAAAGGTTTTATGTTTTGCTCTGCTCTGCATTTGGCCCTGTGACGTGCTGTATTGATATTCTTCTGTTGTTTATTTTCAATACATTTAAAGTTCTCTAGTGAAAACAGCGGTGTTTATTTACTCTCAACGTTGCAAGTGCTTACAGAAGAGAGCACAGTTTGTGAATTATGCAACTACACTCCAACTCTACCAGTCTCTTTTCGTTAACAATATATATATATATTGAGAGGAACATAATTAATGTTTTCGGCATATAAGGTCGTACACCAGTAGAGTCGTTTAATCGCACCATCCTCGTTATCAGATTTTCATTGCTCCCTAGTACTGTTTTTAAGCGAATCCAGGTGTTCATATGTCAAGCAGCCTTAGTGAATTATAATTTATATTTCTTGTCTGTAAACGATACCAATTTTCAAATATCTACAAATATGAATATATACGGCCCTAATATCGTCCCTAGTCGAAATCGCCCCTGTGCTGTCACAGTTATTCTACGAGATAACATTAGCCACGAGATCAAACAAAGGTCAAATTAAGGCTCCACTGGATATTTGTCAGAAACGTTCATTCAGTTTGATGTTATTGGAATTAAATTGGCATAGCCCATGCTTATGATTGTGTCAAGAGTCAACAAGACTCAAAGTCTTGAACCTTTAGTAACATAAGGTCAGTGTAGAATAAATATTTCTTGCAAATAAAAAAATAAAAAAGGGCAGTGACGATAATATCGACCGATTAGACTCCAGAAATGAATACCGAAGGTTACTATCGAAAATACTCACTATCGGTTCCCATCAAGGCACAACCCTAGTAATGGAAGGCAGCTGCAGCTTAGTGGAAGAGTGGAC
>JAWQUT010000146.1:1509217-1528089 GCA_033807755.1 Ellobium chinense | reverse complement strand
CCGCCCCTTCCAGAAACTTATATACAGACCTCACAAAATCTCCTTACCCTGTTTACATGGCATTCTGTTGTTTATGACATGTAAACAGTGTAATTTATTCATTAATGAATAAGTTCGCACCTTTGAATAATTGGTCAACAACCTTTGACCTCTAGCTCACAAAAGATGACATTTATGTAAATTACGGGCTTCGTTTTAACTCGGTGACCGCAGAAGCCATAACCAAATTTAAGATACAGGGAAAAAAAACAGTCTACAATGTAACTTGTATGTTACTCGAAATAACACTTTTACAATCACAATTAATGGACTTTGGTAATGATTTTCGATATATGGTGGTACAGTACAGATGATGTGGTAGTCTTAAGAATTTCGAGGTATATATGGAACACACAAATGCAGCTGACACATAAAAATGAGCGTCGGCAGTTTATGCCAATCGTGATGTGGATTGCTTAAAAAGGCACATTAGATTGCGCCACCCCTTTTCAACATATTGCGCCACAACGATCTGTAAACTGAACCAGGATAGAGCAAAATGGTATTTCTTTCAAGGGTTTACTGTACTTTTCATTTTGCCGATCTTGAGAAGTATAAATAAATGGTTTTATCTTCTTTATGATACTGTTATCTTTTTTTATAATATTGTTATTTTTTTTTCGTGATAACAGTTGTTCTTTACGTCGAAGGCCAACAGTTATCCCTGGTAATCATGAAGTTACCCGAATGTATAGCTCTGTATTCATGACAATGTAATTTGAATATTTCGCTGAACTTTTTGTCAGAGCAAACCAGAGAGTTTTTACGATAACGTGTGAAAATTTGACGTTTCCTCTGAAGCAAAACAAGAATGCCCCTCCCCCACCCACCTACCCAAATCTCGTTGAATTGCACGAAGTCTCCATACCATGGTCATTCAGGTAACACCATGGTTATATCCGACGATACGCAACAAAGACATGAGGAAATATGGCAAGTGGAAGAGGTGGGCTAGAAACGATATTAGAATGTCCAACATGTTTAAACCAAACACTGTCTGTAAATTTTGGCGCAATCTGTCCTTTTTTGGCTTAATTCAATTTTCATTCTAACCACCTTTTCGCACAATCTACAAACACCACATGAAAATGTTGTAATTAAAAGAAGTTGAAATTATCCAGTGAGTTATAGAGAAACAACTGCCAACAGAAAAACGCAACGATTTGATTGCCAGTGGAAACTTCCTATAGTCTGTCGGTTACATGTTTTCATTACTAATGATGTAAACAGAAATTTTCTAATCCGCATTGATAGTCTGTACTGTTACGTAAAGTTCAAGTCAACCCTGCTCCCTAGCCTTCCCCCCTCCTCCACCTCCCCTACCACCACCAGCCCGAATCAATACCGATAGTCTGTGTTGTTGAGTGATACTAAAAGTACAAGATACTTTTTGCATGGAGAACCTTAATCATTTGATTCCTTTTCATGGAAATCCACACAATCACAATAATCATATAATCGCAACATTTTCCTCAGAAAACATAATAGTTTAAAAGTATCGTACACAATGTGGGCCTTTTTATCGCACTCTCCGCTTATATTCTCTTACAGTTGCCAATAGGGGATGTTCAGCGTACCCGTTTTCACCTAGAGGCCTCTTCCGTCTTACAAGTCTAATCGATAAAGAAACCATGCCACTGGCTCGTTCTGACCTAACGTTCAGACACCTAAAATTATTACAGTGTTGACATGTTCTCATTAATTCAGAACCTCTAGCCCTTTGTATGGAAAGTCACAGAATTAGATACACCATTTATTTTATCATAGTTCAGTAAATGGTCAGTAAATTTCAAGTCAGTGGTTTTTGTTTTTTTTTCCTCTGTGCGCGGACGGGATCAAGATTACTTAAATTTCATTCTTTAATTGAAAGGAGATCAAATGCAGGGCGGAAGACTGGCCGGTTGGATAGGGTAAACTTTGTAAGAGACAGAAGACATGACACTGAATTATAGTGAAGAAGACTTTCTTAAAAATTCAAAATAATAATAATAAAAAAAAAGTTTGGTTTAAATAAACCTATCTGGCAATGCTGCACAAATTCATACTCTTCTTCGTCGCGCCGGAGTGCAGCTGGCATGACATTCTCTTATGACCGAGAGTCAAAGTGACCTCAATGAAATTATCGGGTTCTCTCAATTCTAGATCTAGGTTAAGTTACGGCACAGTTTGCTCGAGGGGCGTCAAGCCATCTTGTTACACGTCTCAGCTTTTAGACTGTCCATGTGAGCATTTATTTCATTGAGAAATGGGGGNAAGAACGTGCCAGGTTTTCAATTTTCGTGATTTATGAGAGACACAGCTATCAAGCATTGGTAAATCGATAAAGATAAAGCGAACCGAAGGCTATATAGAAAGATACAAAATGTGGCTCACATTAAAACAATTACGACATTTTGTTTTGATAGCCTGATGTGTTTTAAAACATCAGGTCTGTCTTGGTAGGCAACGTGGCCGTGTGGCTTTTAGAGTAGTCTTATTAATCTGATGACTGCCAAATTCGGATCTGTGGGTTCGAATCCTAGACTGGTTGATTTATGCTGCGGTAGCTTTGGGAACGACAATTCACCCCTACTTCCCGACTCGACTGAAATGTCAATCATTTGCTATTCCTCGTATGTTTGCATCAAGACAGGAAATCTAGAAAAATCCCACAGAAGACCGTGTATAGACGTATCTCAGGGACAAGGATAAAACTAAACAACTGTTATCATCGCTAATGACAACATCACAAGATTAATCCCCCTTAAGGAAAATAAAAAAAACCTACAGTTTGTACATTGGTGTGAAAATTTGCCAAAAAAAAAACAATCCTCTAATACACTTAGAGTGATAAGTTCCTCACTATGTCATCTGTATTACAACCTGCGGGAAAGTGTAGAGCCTTCTTAAAAGTACTGTATGAAGGCAGAGCTCAACGCATGCATTTGCCAGCTTTACAGAAAGAAAGGGCCCCACGAATGTAATCACTGCGCTCTTTTATGAGAGTGAGTCCAAAGACGTTATGACTTTGCGGATCTATCAGAAGGTGCCCAGACACGATTGGCTCATGAACACCCCACAAACCATAAGGCTGTCAGAGGGTTTGGCTCTTCGTAAAATTCGTTGGTGTCACAAGTCTAGACAGCATCGATCTGGGTGAGTTGAAACGGGGTTGTCTGCCATACTGGTGAGTTTGTACGCAAATCAGACATCTGACAACTTATCATGGCTGTCGTAACCTCTGAGCAAACTGTATTGGATCCACGAATGACCTTCTGCCCATGTCCGGTATGAAAGCCAAGCTGGACTGAGATTTTAGCATAGCTGAATTTACCGGACGCAAGAAAAAACACCAAAACAAAACTGAAAGACCCAGCTTCTCCTCCTCCTTCTTCTCCAGGTCATGGTAGGAAAACCATAAAACAGTTGAGTGATTTCAACTCACAGCAAAAACAGCGAGCATGTTTTTAATGAGAATATTCCCGATGCCTAGTCTAAAGTGTGTAGTCAGTACTTCTTCCGTTCGCTGAATAATTGGTTGAAAAATCTTTAAGCATATTTTAAAAAGCCGCTAGGAAAAGAGGATAATGGGTTTTGAACCATGTCATCTCATTGATGTAATTTAGACACAGTTTTCTTGCTAGACTTTAACAGTACTGGTTATCTATGCGCTCATCATACGCCTAAAATATTTTAAACGTACAATAATTCTTCCTCAAACTCACAAACTTCTTCCCAAAAACTATTGTGCCTCCCAAGTTACCCTCCTCTGATTTAACTTTCGCTACACCTCTGCTGAAGTTCTTGCAGTTATTGCAGTATGCCACAGTCATGACAAACCAGAAGACACTCAGACTCATCGCCAGAAAAAAAAAGGAGCGGGGTGAGATGTGCACACAAGTTGTCATGCACCCAGGACAAGCTCATATTATGAGACTTCAGCTGCATCCTTCAGGCCTCGCCTCCCACCCAGACGGGCTAATTAGGTGACCTTGTTTCGCACCCACGTATCCGGTGTCCCATTGTTCAGGCTTCTGTAAGCTCAATAATTGGGTGCTGACGACGACTGTCTTGTTGGGGCCATGTCGCGCCCGTACAGTCGTCTCCACTCTTTCGAGAAATCTAAGGAGCAAGGGAAAATTGCAGTTATTTAGAAGGAGCCGTTATTAACCAGTGAACTTTTTACATCAAAAAATAATACTGTTATGTGAAAAGATGTTTAAATTAAGTGGAAGTTGCGATTAAATGGAATGCCGTTCAGCAGAATCGAAAACACATCCTCAAATCTCGGGCTGACCTATAACATACGAAAATGCGACATTATAGGAGAGACAGGACGGACACACTGAAGACAGCAAACACTGTCTAGCAAGTTTTCTATGCTTTAAAATGTTAGAGGGTGCAAGAGATACTGCTTAGAAGTCACTGTAACTTGCGCCTGATGCGTCGATCATCCAATGCCGATGGAGTTAAGAGAACTAGTAAAAGAACAGAGGCCTTTCTAGATTGTATGGGAAAAAAACGTAGAACATAGATCTTGTAGTTTGGTGTCAATCTAGATAACCATCCATAAAGTCTTTGTCACGACATGTTTATTTATTTCGGCCATTCATGTCAAACATAATATAGCCACGACGTCACGATGGCATGTCTGAAGGTATTTTCTATCATCCCGAGCAGTACTGTAACAACCTTGTGAAATAGGGTTAAACGGTTTGCCCAAGATAATTTGAGAGCTTGCGCATCAACGGAGGAATCTCTAACCATCGTATGTATTACCATACAGTAATACTGCATGTAGAACCCAACTACAGATGCATTCAGCACCGATGCACCAACGTAAGTTTTAACGATGTAAGAGATCCCATCGTTAATACGCAAACTCTCAAAGTGCAAATGACAAAAAGTCACGACAGCAACATTTACGTGTAAATTGGATGTTTCCAAAACTGTTATGCCCTAGGCATGCATGACCTTTAGACACTAACTTCTAATGATCTGTCTTTCAGTAACTGTCAGAATGTCAGCTTGTCCCACAAATACAATCTGCAGCATACTAACTACAAGGGAAGATCCACAAATCATCACCTTTTAAGTAGCTGTGACCGTATGCATAATCCTCACGTTAGTTAACGTACTGCGTACCACGGGAAACTCCCAAAATGTTAATAGAATAATAATACTATCAGAATATGGCTGTTTCAGAATTAAGATTAGGATCTCACAGTTTTATGGTGGAAAGGGGAGGATGAAAAAGACCAAAAGTAGAATATATTTTAAGAACGTGCGAAGTTGGTAATGAAATAGAAGATGAATTCCATATCGTAGTTGAATGCCAGCGTTTCAAGGAAACTAGGGAAACATTTTTACCACGTAGACTAATATTGGAAAACCTATAGCAGTCTGAAATTTGTCACATTCTTAACAACAATGAATAATAGGGAAGCAAAATCGTTTGGAATATTTTGTCATAAAGTTATCAGTGAATATAATAAAATGGTTCTGTAATATCTTCTAGTGGCATTTGAATCCGCAGTGTGTGTGTGTGTGTGTGTGTGTGNTTTTCTATGCTTTAAACTGTTAGAGGGTGCAAGAGATACTGTTTAGAAGTCACTGTGGCTTGCGCCTGATGCGTCGATCATCCAATGCCGATAGAGTTAAGAGAACTAGTAAAAGAACAGAGGCCTTTCTAGATTATATGGGAAAAGACGTAGAACATAGATCTTTGTAGTTTGGTGTCAGTCTAGATAACCATCCATAAAGTCTTTGTCACGACATGTTTATTTATTTCGGCCATTGATTGTCAAACATAATATAGCCACGACGTCACGATGGCATGTCTGAAGGTATTTTCTATCATCCCGAGCAGTACTGTAACAACCTTGTGAAATAGGGTTAAACGGTTTGCCCAAGATAATTTGAGAGCTTGCGCATCAACGGAGGAATCTCTAACCATCGTATGTATTACCATACAGTAATACTGCATGTAGAACCCAACTACAGATGCATTCAGCACCGATGCACCAACGTAATTTTTAACGATGTAAGAGATCCCATCGTTAATACGCAAACTCTCAAAGTGCAAATGACAAAAACGTGTTCGAAGTCACGACAGCAACATTTACGTGTAAATTGGATGTTTCCAAAACTGTTATGCCCTAGGCATGCATGACCTTTAGACACTAACTTCTAATGATCTGTCTTTCAGTAATTGTCAGAATGTCAGCTTGTTCCACAAATACAGTACAATCTGCAGCATACTAACTACAAGGGAAGATCCACAAATCATCACCTTTTAAATAGCTGTGGCCGTATGTATAATCCTTACGTTAGTTAACGTACTGCGTACCACGGGAACTCCCAAAATGTTAATATTATAATAATAATATCAGAACGGCTGTTTCAGAATTAAGATTAGGATCTCACAGTTTTATGGTGGAAAGGGGAGGATGGAAAAGACCAAAAGTAGAATATATCTTAAGAACGTGCAAAGTTGGTAATGAAACAGAAGATGAATTCCATATCGTAGTTGAATGCCAGCGTTTCAAGGAAACTAGGCAAACATTTTTACCACGTAGACTAATTGGAAAACCTAGCAGTCTGAAATTTGTCACATTCTTAACAACAATGAATAATAGGGAAGCAAAATCGTTCGGAATATTTTGTCATAAAGTTATCAGTGAATATAATAAAATGGTTCTGTAATATCTTCTGACGGCATTTGAATCCGCAGTGTGTGTGTGTGTGTGTGTGTGTGTGAGTATGTACACGCGTGCTTCTGTCCGTATGTATGTGCCTGATTGGGGAAATGTGAGTATGAGTGTGTTTTGAAGGGGGTGAGGGAGCGGGTGAAAGGAGGAAAAAGGGTAAATGAGAAACTTTAAATGAGGAAGGTATATAATTATGTATTGGGGAAAATGTGAGCAAATTCATTAATAAGAGTGAAAAATAGAAAAGCGTGACAGAACAATGAGATTTGGAGCGACAGAGTAAGAGTGCATGGCGTTGTTGAATTGTTTTGTTATTTGTATTGAACACTTTTCCACATGTTCTGTAAATACTTTGGAATTGGCCAGAGTGCCTATAGTAAACATTGAACTGAATTGGATTGAAATGTTAATAGTGTTCGCTGTAGTTAACGTTGCACGTTAGTTAACGAATGGCGTAGGTATACGGCCACTGGTTTTGTAAAGAAAGACGTCCACAGTCAAGAGAAAAATTATGTAACGATCGAAGATCTTGCGAAATGTCGCACTAAGAAGACACCATTATCAATCGTTAAAATAGTTTTCACACCGCAAAGCAAAACGTGAAAAGAAAAGAAAATCACCGAAAAATGAATAATCCCAATTCGCTTCTTCTCCTTCTGCCCACAATAGGCCTATCCTCTGAAAACTTGGCGACCCAGTCAAGGTCAGGTCGACTTCCTCCAACGGAAATAATTAATGGCATCACCAGAACTTTGAAAAAAAACAAACCATGCCGTGGGAAAAAAAGACATTTGATAAAAAGCAACCCAGGGAGGGTAAAGCATTTTTTTTCCATCTAACATGGTGGTATTTTCAAACAAGAGGTAAGGAAAAAAAATATAGATCATGCCCACAGGACACAGGAGCAGGAGAATGAAATGTCAGCACTATGTGCAATATTATACTATGTTAGTATTAAAATATTATTTCATTGTATTAACATGATTTGTTTCCATCTCAGAAGTCGGCCAACGAAAAGGGGAAAAATAGGCTAATAATGCTACCAATCATCCAATTGTAGGTCCCTTTGCCTGCATTTTCTCGGAGCTGTCTTTTAATACTTTTATATTTTGCAACATGGGTGGACCGTTTTCCTTTTTTGGCGTCGTCGGACAATTGCTGCTGTGAAGAAAATGAACTTATTGTTTGGGAAAGAAACAGCTTATCTCATTTACGAATTATGTTTTGAAATTATTGCCAGTTGTGGGCGTATACGTCAAGATAATATGTCCATTTTCATTCCCCCCTCAGCCCACTTCCGGTGCCACGGTTTTGCTAGAGTTGGCCGGAAACCCGGTCATCCTTCTTCTTCTCCTCTTCTTCTTCCTCCTCCTCCCCCTCTTCCCTCTTCTTCTTCTTCTTCTTCAGCAGCAGCAGCATTTCCTGGTCATGCTAGCAGACCGGTATGGACCATGGAATGGGTGATCAGTTGCAGGTCTTTGCAATTCCCAAATAACCTCGTCTCACAGTCAGCTGGCAATGGCCATAGCCGTCCTCTCATTTCTGCCAGGAGAGGTCAATCCTACAAAATATGTCGTGGTGTTTGGTCATCCAACACAACAAGAACACCGTTGCCATTTTTGTGCGGACTTCACTCCCTTGAATTGATAAGCTCGCAGAGATACCCATAATCAGCGTTTGTTCCCGTCCAACCGTCGTATCTGAAAGCCTTGCTATAGACAGCGGAAATATCAGAATGCTAGTGATCAGCGCTTGTAGATGGCAGCGGCACTGTATGCTTTTCAGGGAGCTGAGAAAGTCCCAGAATGATCAGGCCTGCCAGGATAAAAATAGTGTGAAGTCGCGTGGGCGGGCATTAGCATGCATACGAGACTTATATGAACATCACTGTTATTATTATTATTATTATCATTGTTATCCTCCCGAAAACAGGACAATGTCGACCTATGTATTTTATTTCCCTTTGTTTTCTTTAAATTTGTCCTTGCGACTTTGATAAATCCAACAGCTTAATGCCAGATACCTGTATTTTTATTCAAATTAAATACATGAAACATCGAGATTTCAGTCATCACTCGGTGCATAGACCTTGAAAACCCATTATCAGTTGTGCAGAAAATTACGTAGTAGGCTATATCTACAGATTTGTCGAAGGCATGAGATTGTCGTATCGTTATATAGCAGTATGGCTAAGTCTGAATTGAAGATGAAAGCAACAGACATGAACATTGCGAAAACTTAAAAGATATACCCAAAACGTCGCTTTAAATTTCAACACTTACAATGAATTACGCGCATGAACTATTGTAAACAAAAGGCAACCGACAGCGGGAGTTCCGTATACGATTTCCCGGCCCTGTTTGTGCGCCATCCGTATAATCAGTCGTGCCACGTCGTTTACCATTGTTCACTGTTACTATGTTATGTTGTGATCAAACCCCATTTTAAATTCTTAATTTGTATGAGTCAACGAAGTTATCTTTCCAGCCCGCCATAATTCATCATTTAAAGGAACATAATAGAAACTCAGCAGACGGATCTTCTATATTTTAAAAATGCAAAAACATAACTAATGTAAATACATAACGTTGTATTAACTCTAGGATCAATGAGAGTATGCATTTAGTATAGATTGCATACTACCATCTACCAGCGTCTCTCCTATAGACAAGAGTAGATAATTTCCCGACACGAACGCGTATTATACAGTTTACCCGGCGAGGTGGTCATCCACCAAGTCGCAACTCTCAGGCAGCCGACTGCTATATTTTCTGAATCACTGGATTATCGGAGCTCCTGTTTATAGCAACCGTGTCCTTCCTCCAGATCGAGGTGTTGCGTATAGTGACATCCATTGTCTCATTGTTGTCAATCAAACCCAGCTTAACGCTTCAGAAGCCGAACTGACACACCATGGTGGCAATGATGGAAATAAGATACATAATTTCCTCTCAAATGTTCAGACTCTGAAGAAAACAGGGATTAACAGTAACAACTCAAACGCTAAAGCATTATAGCGGTCATGTTTGTACTTGGATGACCACCCAAACTGTAGAGAGATGGGAGCCAGGGGCTGTGTGTGTTGGCGGGGGGAGAAGGGAGGGCAGGATGGATGGTCCTTTTTGGCACAGTCACAGTGCATTGCTAGAATATCATGTGACCCACACTGTACTGTCCTACAACCCGAGGGCGAAATCGTAAACAACGACTTTGTGAGAGTGTGTGTAAGTGTGTGTGCGTGCGTGCGTGCGTGTGTGTGTGTGTGTGTGTGTGTGTGTGTGTGTGTGTGTGTGTGTGTGTGTGTGTAAACTTATGTCTGGAATTTATGACAGACTTACGGCTCCACCTTTCAGATTGTAAGTGGGGCATTCTATCACTAAGTAAGTCTCTCAAAGGAGAGAGAGAGAGAGCGCGCGCGCGCGCGCGCGCGCGCGCGAGAGAGAGAGAGAGAGAGAGAGAGAGAGAGAGAGAGAGAGAGAGAGAGAGAAATTGAAATCCAAGATCCATTTTGCTCTAACAAAATCAAGGTCGCTGTCATCCTCGGATAAAGACGTTGCTGTGAGGAAGAGAGGGCGAGGGAGAGGGGGGATGCCTTGTATGAAAGTTTATCGGGTGCATCTGACAAGGCCATTCAAACCCTGGGGTGATTCTGATACAATACAATGGAAGATCGTAAAAAAAAAGATGAATTCTGGGACTCCACCAGCCGGCACTGGTGTGCACCGACTGACCCGAACTTTTTTTTTTTTGTTGCAATTTTCTCTTATGCGCAGAAGGCCATTCTTTTATAAGGTTCAAAAAGCAAAAGGAGCTCTGAAACTCTGTGGGACAACAAAAAAAAAAAAGTAGGATATTTATGAGCGGTGCATCAATCATTTTCTGATCAGCAGCGTCACGCTAGCCTACTGCTTTCTGCACAGCTGAGCGCTTGTAGCCTAGTATCGTGTTCCCCTTACCCTCGAGGCGAACTGATGGAACATGTCGCCAAGACTGTAGATTGCGCCAACCCTCAATGACAGACGTGTAAGTAGATTGAGCCAAAATCGATTAAACCAAAGTCAGTACTCTATATCGTGAGAATAGATTGGTTTACAACTGTCAAAATAATGTAACTGCTACGTCGGCTCTTCCCATTTACCAATTTCTTTGCATAACGACGGTCATCGCATATAACCGGCTAGGCTGACTATACTACCGTTTTATGACAAAAGGACGAAAGCGCCAAAGTAGGTCAAATTGAGTTATTTATAATTTTGGAATCCCCAGATGATGACGCACATTTCTATCTGGGTCCCATCACCATATCTCAATAAATAACGAAGTTAGGGAACTTAAAAGGACACTAAGTGCCAGTGTTAATTATAAACAATTATAAAGGCGAGTACTCAAAGTTTGAAAAACATTTTTTTGCAATTTTCTCAAAACTTTCCCGATGGCGCTTTCTTCCTTTTGTCATAAAACGGCAGTATACATCATATTTGGATTTGCGAAGACTGGTGATAAGTAATATATTGCACTTTCCTCATCATCGGGGAGACCGGAGGACGATTTTGAGCAAGATAAGATGATGGAGTTATTTACCCCCTTTTGAAATCACCCAAGTGTTTATGGGCTCCGCTTCTACATAAAATAAAATATTAATTGATGTGTAATCGTGTAATTGCGCGTAGCTGCATGTTAGTAATTTATTTCACACGGTATGTCCTCACATCTGCGGATGATGAGACAAGTTCTCTAAAATTTTTACCATAAAATGTTTTCATAAATTTTTTACATGCAAAGCTGTGGACAAGATCAGCGATATAATCTTGGCTCTAGGTACGTCGATAGTACGAATTATAGTATAAATATAAGAAAATTTAGATTATTGTATCAGATTTATTAATCGGCTTAATCTATGGAGAACTTCGAGTCAGTCTGCATGCAGGTTATAGATGCTGTTTTGGCTCAGTCTGTATATTTGGCGCAATCTACATTTGTCCTCCGTCGATATGATTTGACAGAGAACATTTTCATCGAGAGCAGAAGAATAACAAAAGTCCTCAATCAACTGTTCACCCAAGTGTTTATGGGCTCCGCTTCTACATAAAATAAAATAGTAATTGATTAGTTTACTGTGTACTTGTACTGTCTGTATCATTAAATTTATGCGTGCATGTTAACCGAAGGAAAGATAACTATGAATGTTAACCAAAGGAAAGATAACTATGGATGTTAACCAAAGGAAAGATAACTATGGCTGTTTACCAAAGGAAAGATAACTATGGATGTTAACCAAAGGAAAGATAACTATGGATGTTAACCAAAGGAAAGATAACTATCAACTAAATAAATCAATTGACTGGAGATTGCACAGTCAGAGATGTCTAAAGGGGCCACGCTATTCTCAGCCCAGGACGGGAGGGAATCATTGACAAATTGTTGAAGATAGTAAACTAGAAAAGATTTGATGGAAGACGAAGTATTTAACTGCTTTTACCGGGCTGACTCTCTCCTATCCCCCTTCCCACTCTTTCTGACCTTCTGGAACTGATCTATGCAGCACACAAGCGAGGTTTTAACTCAATCGGGCGTGAGACTAGATGTTATATAAATGCAAATCTTACCAGATGATCAGTCATATTCTATTATTTATCAGAGAGGAATGAGGGTCCGATCTGATATTACTCGTATCGGGAAAGAGTCCCATTGGGGATTTGACCAACGTAGTGAGTAGTCAGTTCTTGAGAAGAAATAAAATGCCGAAAAAAACTAGATTAACATTAGAAATTTCTTGTCCCTACTGGGGATTGAACCCAGGCCCTCTCAGTTTGCAAATCGAACTCACTTTCATTACATCACAGAGGCGCGTATTTCACGACTGTTTAAACCTTACACACCTACTGCCTGAATCATTCTCTAACTCTCTTGTGCGAGTCTTGTGTTCACCATGACATTAACAAACTTCCCAACAGCGCACAGTAACTTCATCTAAGAAGCAGCATCGGCTTAGGATGTTGGAAATCGCGTTCTTACAATAAAGTGGCTGCTCACAGGCTCTGGATTTAATTCTATCAACTATCACTAAGACTGAACATCATGATTGTATCTCTAAAGACACATTTCACTCTCCTGTTGATATTCTTACAAACTCAGCTATAAACATGAGAAACTGGGTTTGAAGATATGGAAAATAGGTGACTAATTTTTAAAGAGAGGGCTTGCAAAACAGCTGTCATGACAGGCTGCATAGCTCGAAAATTGTATTATATCCCAACAATTTGGAGCCTCCCGACCACCTCCCTCCAAATATACACAACGATGGACCGATAATTTTGTGATAATACATATAGACTAACTCGTATTTCTCTTTCATTGAATAATACACTATTCAACAGTGCTGTGCTATATGAATGAAATGAAACAAGAAGCTAGAAGAGGGCATCTTAGCTTTGTTTTGTACCAGATGAACCGTCATGGAAATGAGAAATTGTACATCACAGTCTATAACAGGATCATGACCACCAGCTCTTCAGTCCTCACAATAGGATGGGGAGGGATAGGGAGGGATCCTTAGAGTCAAGATGCCCATATCCATGGATAGGAGGCAATCTTAAATGTCGATGGAAACAAACTGGTCAAGTATTACATCTAGATTTGGTAATGCTTTTAAGATAAGGGAAGATGTCTTTTTGAACAGAGAGAAGCGTTGAGTGAGGGGAAGGAAGTGGGATTGCGGGGGTGGAGGAAGGGGAGAGTTTCTCTTCTGAGGAGGAAGTTAAAACACTAGGAGTAAGTTCTTCTCTTCCCCCTCCCAGCTCTGAAATTGTATAAGTTAGCCTTTCCAATGTTGCAAGCAATCCCAGCAAAATTGATTTCTCACGTCGTGGCAGTGTGACTACCCTGGGAAATTCTTTGACCTACCCGGACACTTACGAATTTCCTCGGACGCAATAGATTATTGATATTACCAGGAAGGGGAATATATTTCTCGGACAGAATGCCATCAGACAGTAATTGAAAAACTTCTCGGTTCTTGTCTTGGGAGGTTAGCGAGATTTTGTTCGGAAAGTTTATAGCACTAGTTTGGGTATCCAGTCCAACAAAGGTGGACTTAACATGGGTGGTTAACTGAGCGAGTGTGACGTAACATCGGTTAACAACCGGACGAGCATGACGTAACGTTGGTTAACAACCGGACGAGCATGACGTAACATTAGTATTCAACCCATCAAACATGACGTAACATTAGTTTTCAACTCAGTGAATATTACGTTACATTGGTCATCAATTATGCGTGCGTAAGGTAACAATGACCATCAACTCATTGAACATGACGTAACAGTGGTCAGCAATTCAGCAACCCTGATACAACACTGGTTATCAACCCAGCTATCTTAACGCACTTTTGATCATCAACTCAGTGAATAGTGTATCAAATCATATAAAAGAGGATCAAAAGTTCAATGAACATTAACGGCTGCCGTTGAGGCACCATACATACAATGCGTTCAGAGAACAAGGTCAGTAATAATGTCAGTAATAAGCAAAAGGTTCCCAATACACAAGTGACTAATATAATTGCGTGTATATATCTTAAGAATGATTGTATGATATTTGGGTATACGTGCCGGCAAAGCCTCTCTGTAGAGTTAACGTTCGATCATCCCTCCTCCTTCTCGATGTCTTAAGCGAAGAGATGCATTTTATTACACCTGTTGCATTAAAGTTTTTTTAACCAAGGAATTTCATTAATTGTGCGGGCCTGTGGTCTGCAAAAGAAGTCAAATTTTAAACCCCTTTCCATCCAAACTAAAATTATGANCCCCCACACACACACTGTAAACAGTATACAGTGGTGGCACCAGACCTGCGGACTAGCCTTTGCCTTCTCGGAACGTTCCTGTAGTTCGAGGAGAGTTTTTTATTAAATGGCTCAAAGAGGCTTTTACTATTTGGCTCTAGCAACTGTAGGACCTATACTGCAACATGTCCAATAAATTCGATTCTCAGCAATGGCAAAATCCCATTTTTCGATTAATGGACATCTATGTTTATTATTATATATGGATTTTATTTTATCGCAAACATTCCATCAGGCACAGACAAAAGTGCATGCTAGTTTCCGTGAGGCCGAACCAGCCTCGCTGTGTCATTTATCTGTCTGATCTTTGACATTAATTTCCATTGTCATAACCAGAACACCAGGCTCCAAGAATAATTCAAGATGAGCTGTCCTTCCTATGAACAGCTGGTGTACTCTTGAGTTTTGTCTCTGGCACAGCCACCCCATATGACATGGGACCCGTTCAGTGTGTCCGTCTGACAAAGATGGATGTCATGTCATGGAGGTGGGGGTGGGGAGGGGGGATTCTGTAACAAAAACGCAATATAGCCATATACAGCAATCCACTTTCTCTGTTATAAACAGCCGCACAAGAGATTTTTTTTCCCACTTGCACTTTTATCAGAGGTGATCTTCATTATATTTGAAAGATTACCTAACAAAACGCGACATATCCATTTGGAACGAGTCAGTTTCTCTGTTAATAACTGCCGCATATGGGATTTTTTCCCTTTTAGTTCAGATGATCTTCATAAACATTACATGTGAGGGGTTCCATAACAAAACGCGGTATATATAATACTTGAAGCAGGCGAGTTTCTCTGTTATAAACTGCCGCACATACACTTTTTTCCAAGTGTCTTTTTAATGGAAGTGATCATCAAAAACATTGCATTTGAGGGATTTCATAAAAAAGTCGATATAGTCGGTAATAGATCCAGTCGTTAATGCGCAAACTGTCAGATAGTGGTTATTCTTGATACTGGCTCTCAGAGCGAGTAGAATACTTATTTCCGTTAGTCGATTAAGTTGGTCTTGTCGATATTGCCATTCTGTTTCATTTCACTTTTTTTGTTTTCATTCATGATCATTTCGAAGGAAAAGGAAAAAAAGAAAAAAAAACCCACAGAAGACCTTCTTTTCCAAAAAAAAAAAACGTCCAACTTTGCGTAAACGTGTTTATGCCTTTGGCCTACCTTCACATGAATCGATTATCTTGTGGCCCTCTAATTTGAGCTTTGCCCTAACGGGCCAATAAAGCTGTCGTAAAATCATGTTGACGTTATACAGCCATGATATCAGTTGTCAGAGATATTCAGGTTGTAAATACTCACGCTAGTCGATACTTGTAAAAAAATCGACTGATATACCGTCTACTTAGTGTTAGGGTATAAAAGCAGTCGCCTCGTTGGAATAACTCTGTATCTGCACGTTTTTTAAGAATTTTTTTTTCTTGCTTGACTTCATGTAGTTTTCACACGCTCACGTTGTGTTAAAACCTTAAAGGGACAGGAATTGATATTTGCCTCAAAATCTAAAGAAAATTAAACCGCGTACATTTTCCTTCCGCCTGACCCTCTCTGAAAAAGCGCCGTTGGAGTGTCGAGATTTTGAACTTGAGGACGCCGTTATTATTCGTGCTGCCTGACGTCCTAAAGCGAGAAAAGCTAGCAGACGATTGGTGCTGATGCCTGCAAAAGCTGTCTGGACCAGTCATCTGCTAGCCTATCTCGCTTTTTGACGTCACGCAGCAAGAATAATGGCGGCGCGCGCAGGATGAAAATCCTAACGTTCCTGATGTTTTCCCAGAAGCTGTCAGGCGAAAGAAAAAATGTACGCAGTTTAAACTTTATGAAAAACTAATGTGGACTTATTAGGCTAATAATTAGGTTAATTATAGAGTTATTTCGCCAAAGCGAAGAGATAGGAAATTAAAAATTAATTCGGGGCTAAATACCGGATATTTGGTTCCTTTTAAAAGTCCCTAGCTCCCAAATGGACTGGCTCTTTTTTTTTGTTGTTGTTTTGTTTCGGCTCTAATGGACTTCAATCAAGCTGATTAATTTCTGTTACAAAGGGTTTTTATGCTGCTCTCAAACTATCTGATATTTCAAGTGATCAAGATTCTCTCATAACTGACCTATGAACACGAAGTAAAGAACGATCCCGAAGCTGTTTCCATTTAACAGTCATTTCTAATGTTGCTCTTATGTGTGTAGAAAAGCTTATGATAACTATAATACCCACGCGTATCCAGTACGCAGACAGCTGTAGTAAATCTTTTGTCTTACGTCAAATTTTGACCGCATTCGCGCCTTTCCAGACAAGATTTGGCTCTTTTTTGGCTCCTTGTCACATTCCATTTGGCTCCGGCTCCAAAATATAAAAAAAAATCTGGCAGCCCTATTGTAAAGACGTCGTCTTGATTCCATGCAGACGGTGAGACGAAGGATGCGGACAACAGAGGACCAACATTTTTCCTCCTTCTTTGTCTTTTCTGCACTTGCGTTTGGAGCACTCTTCCGTCTCACTCACCCTCTTGTGAACATTAGTTTGTGTCTACTCAAAAAGAAATGGAACACGAATGATTACTCTTCGCGTGAGTAAATTTGCTCCTTTCGAAGTAGAGCGGTTGGAGACGTAAACACAAACAAGCCCACGCTCTCATGGAATACATTTTCATTTATTGACATTTTCCCAGGTTTAAACAGATAGAGCTAACCAAGTGGGGTTTAGCGACCAATACCATTCACATCTGCCGACATTTCGGAAAATCCTGCTTTTGAGGGTGGAAGGTGGGATGGGGTAAAGGGAGGGGANGGGGGGGGGGGGGGGGGGGATGAAAGAGGCACTGGGCATGAAATGTAGCAGTTGCCACAATGTGCCATTTGTTATTCAGATGGTGCCAACTGAATGCGCCATTTTGAATCATTTTACATAAAAGTTTAAAGTGTGTGAATACATTATACAGAAGAACACACTCTATACGTGGAATACATAGTGTGTCAATGACCGCAATCTTTTCATAATTTCCCTTTCTTAGAAACGTGGTTGATTGATTTTATTAATTGAATGGAAGCCCAAAGCGTAGCTATGACAGTGCATAAATGAGACATGATAGACATGAAATAACATGGAAAAGAATACAAAACAGAACAATATATAAAAATTAAGAGAATACAGCTGCGTGAGAGAGAGAGAGAGAGAGAGAGAGAGAGAGAGAAAAAGAGAGAGAGAGATAGAGAGAGAGAGAGAGAGAGGAGAGGAAGAGAGAGAAACAGAGAGATAGAGATAGGGGGAGCATTGGATAAAAACAGGAACGAGAGAGAGGGGGGAGAGAGAGGAGGATGGATTAAAAAGAAAGAGAGAGAGAGAAAGAGAGAGAGAGAAAGAGAGAGAGAAAAAGAGAGAGAGAAAAAAAAATATAGAGAGAGAGATAGAGGATGGATATTTGAAAGCCACACGACGTGTGATGTTTGGCATTTTGGATTATTCTGTGGGACGTTACAAGTCAGGATATTATGGCAGTATGAATTTTAGATGGTTTTAGCCTGATCTTTTGTTATTAATTATGTTCAGATATATGACTCACCTAGCGTGGGCGAGGCAACGATTTACGACATCAGAGGAATGAGACTGTCCAATAAAACCAGCTTAAAAACCAGATGAAATTAGTCACATGTGCCTTACACATCTAGCGACTACGGTCATAAAAAGAACCGCGAGAATCAGATATATCTCGAGATGACCCAATGTCATGTAAGCATTGTTTTCTTCCACTAATTTTGAGACAGCTTTGTTTAGGATCCAAGTGCGATTTCATGTCGATTTGCTCTAAAGATGGAAACATCCGTTTTAATCTCAGGATGGAAATATCCGTTTTAGAATAGACTGCAGTTTGAGAATAGAGGGAAACAGATATAAGTTATTTCTGTTATTAGTGTCGGGATGGCTTGTTACAGGATTAATAACTTCATATTAATTAATGCATTTACAATGACATTCAATCAATCAATCAATCAATCAATCAATCAATCAATCAATCAATCAATCAATCAATCAATCAATCAATCCATCCATCCATCCATCCATCAATCAATCAATCAATCAGTGGTTCATTTTCACGCTCGTAAAGGTCGCGTAATCTTTCAGTGTCGTGCATTATATTTCACTTTCATCCCATCTTAAAATTATTGAAATTGATAACACATTAAAACAGTTGCTGCAACAGCGATTTTCTTTCCAGATTCTGACGTTGTTTCTTAATTATTGTGAAATTTGTCACGCAGACCGTCAACTACCGCATTTTACATACCATA
>JAWQUT010000146.1:1490321-1503248 GCA_033807755.1 Ellobium chinense | reverse complement strand
GGGGGGGGGGGGAGATAGTGGAATTATAAGAACACTGGGGAAGGGGAAACTTACAGACTGCAAAAAAACTTCGTGTGGTTGGTTTGAGAGGAGGGAGGGTTTCAGGGACAAAGAGACGATGGCGCTAAACTTTACTTCGCCCCAAAGCGAAAGAAACTCTTGCGCTGCGACGGGATAAAACATTAAAACTTCACACTATCAAACACACTAATAATCCTTGAATAAGAACGATCCATTCACTTCCGTTTTTATCTATCTTATTTTGATTTCATTTTCATTGACGTTGAAGAGTTACTCGCACACTGTCCAATTTCAACATGCCCACAGCAAAGTTGGAAATGCAATATTCCTGGCAAGGGCAATTCCAGCAGGATACCACGTCATTTAGGCTAATTTCTAAACAGTTTTGATTGTTTCCAAAAAAGGGTTAATTTGTTTTTCAGATACAAACCGAAACTGATCACTGTTAAGTCATAGCTTTTCAGAAATTAGCGAAACATGTGGGATTTCCATGGATATGTCTTTTACCTTTATTCACTTGACGTTTTGTCGCAAATTAACACTGCGCCATTCGTACACTCTGTGACTTCCTACATCCTGCCTATCTCTCTTCCTGATGATGATGTACTCCTTCACGACCTTCACCTCCTGCAGCCGATCTCATTCTCATAGCATCACGCAAAATAGTGAATAGAAGCGTAAAGAAGCAACTGGAACAACAAAACCGACCCATCCATCCATCCATCCATCCATCCATCCATCCATCCATCCACCATCCATCCATCCATCCATCCATCCATCCATCCATTCCATCCATCCATCCATCCATCCCATCCATTCCATCCATCCCATCCATCCCATCCATCCATCCATCCATCCATCCATCCATTCATCCATCCATCCATCCATCCCATCCATTCCATCCATCCATCAGTCAGCCTTTATCACCATTAGAAGCGACAAAAAACATCAAAGGTCCACGACTTGAATTCCTGTAGATTATGTTTAACACTGGCTGACCGCAATGCATTGAGACCTTCGAAATTCAATTTCTTAACTCGTTTGACATTTGCATGATTTGTATGAGCACTGCAATTTCGCCATCACAATTGCACTGATTGCTCTCTGGTACTGCCTCAACAAAAAAAAATATATAGATGAGGCAATTTAGGGAACGGAGTTAAATAATTGGAAAATACAAAAAAAAAAATATATATTGAATCGACCATTCTTGGTGACTTGGCAGATGATAAGTTCTTTGCCTAAGAGTAATCATAAGCCCTGTAAGACATTCGGTCACACTAAGGTATTTCAGGAAGTTAAGTAAAACACTAAAGTTTTAAAGTTGTGTTTGCTGAGAATAGAACCTCCTTGCCCTTGGAGACGTTAATTAAATTCAAAGAGCTGGGCTTGTGGACTGTTCATTGTGAATATAGATTTTTTTACATGTTATTTCAATTATTCGTGAAAATCTAAACACCAGTCTTATCTTCACTAACATAATGTGTGAAACATTCGCATTGAGCAAGAAAAAAATCAGGCTCTGAGCATTGCTATACAATTTCTTGCAGAAGGGAAAAGCCAAGCAACCGAACATTCCCTTAAACTTTAATTACACCATAACTTTCCTAAAACCGCCCTTCTGCACCGCTGTTTACGACCTTTGTCTCAAGTCTTTACAATATTGTTGAGGGAAGTCAGGCTTTGAACCATGAATAACTTTAGTGATATTGACATGGTTCGAGATGAAGACGTAACGTCGAACGCCATAAGTACAAAATAAATATATATAGATATGTTTCTTTCTTTCTTTCCCTCTTTCTTTACTCTCTTCCCATCTTTCTTCTTTCTTACTTTTTTTCTTCCATTATTATGAATTTTGATTCATGCCATGTATTAAGGAGAATATTGGCTACTAGCCTAAATAAAGCTTTGAACTTGAACTTGAACTTGAACTATTAATAACAGCAGTTCTTGCGTGTGCCCTATAGATAGTGGATTTGTGTACACAACAGAGTACATTGATTGATTAATTGATTGACTTTAAAGTGAAATGATTGATTGATTGATCGGTTGACTGAACAGCTGATGGGTTAAGTGATTTCTTCATTTCTTAACTGCAGGATTTTAGTTTGATGTTCAGTTTCTTCCGTCAGTTATCCTAAGTAAATGTGTGCTCACACAGCACTTTGTGGTTTGGCATTTTTTCCCCCAAAATTTGTTCAACTTTGTTCCCCGTGGTCGTATACAAAATACGTAAAATATTCAACCCTCATTTTCAAACAGTTAGCGTATCCGTGAGAAATGATTCGACGTTCGCTTCCCAAGAGCTAAGAAACAAATGCCCAATCACTCGTTCACGACGAATTTCCTAGCTAGCTTTATCGTTACAACAACAACTGGAAATAGAAAAGGACGAAGGGGTGACGTCAAGTTTATTGACACTAATCAAGGAGCGGGAAAAGACGACCAAAAAAGTTTCTGCGCATACGCATGCCTTAACTATTGGGGAACGCTTGACACCTTATCATGAACGGACCGGATGAGCAACGTGAAGAGATGACAGGCGGATATTGAAATGATTGATTTTCATAAACGCTCTTATGTGAGATATCTTCCAAGTAAATGAATAACAACGTATTTCACAAAACTGGAGTTTGGACCACATACATAGAACAATCTGCAAACATAGAAATAGTATAGATATTTCCCTGATGAGGTTCAACGCCATCATGGTCTAAAAACATAGGGAAGAGCTTGTAGAAATATGCAATCAACACACTCGGCTGAGATAAATACAGTATATATTTTGCATAGTGAAATACGGCTGTTTTACTCGCATCACGAAAGATATATAAATGATTTTATCTTGGATTTCTGGCTTTTTTTTAATGTATGCATCCATTTGGACACTGTAAAGAACAGTTGCATTAACGATTCGATACAGCCAAATTTATCCGAGGTGACAAAGGCCCCTTGATATGAGGGCTGAGAAATATCCAGTTAAGTGCCAGAGGGGGAGCATAATAAATATTATCCCTGACATACCGCAAAAAGTCAGAGAGACATTGAAAAGACCCGTAGGCATGGTGCCTTTTTCCTCTTCTGCAAATAGGATCAACTTGCCCTAATCGACGTCAAAAAAAACCCACCACCAACACAAACAGCTCATTCTTCCCTCTGCGATGATATCCATAACAGATTAGGCAACCAGTTGTGTGGTTTATCTTTAGAATCTCTTCTGCTCTGGCTCACAAAAGGGGTGACACCACTTGTCATTCATCGCCAAATATAGACAACGTATTACCATCATGATCACTTGATGAAGAATGGCACACATAATCATATTGTGGTCATTGTGCCATCCATCAGACCGTTCAGAGTCGCAATGTGGTCAATGTGCCACGTGTAAAACGGCTCAAATCCAGCTGTGGTCAATGTGCCACGTATTAAACCGTCCAGAATCGTATCGTGGTCAATGCGCGCCCGCCATCCCCCACAAAATCAGACCGTCTAGAGTCACACTGTAATCATTTAGACCATTCACAATCGTATTATGACCAGCATGCCCCGTGTTAGACCCGTTTAATGTCATACTGTGGTCAATGTGAGTGTCACACTGTGGTCAATGTGAATGTCATCCTGTGGTCAATGTGAATGTCATACTGTGGTCAATGTGAGTGTCATACTGTAGTCAAAGTGAGTGTCATGCTGTGGGCAAAGTGAGTGTCATACTGTGGGCAATGTGAGTGTCATACTGTGGGCAAAGTGAGTGTCATACTGTGGTCAGTGTGAGTGTCATACTGTGGTCAATGTGAGTGTCATACTGTGGTCAAAGTGAGTGTCATACTGTAGTCAATGTGAGTGTCATACTGTAGTCAAAGTGAGTGTCATACTGTGGTCAAAGTGAGTGTCATACTGTAGTCAATGTGAGTGTCATACTGTGGTCAATGTGAGTGTCATACTGTGGTCAATGTGAGTGTCATACTGTGGTCAATGTGAGTGTCATACTGTGGTCAATGTGAGTGTCATACTGTGGTCAAAGTGAGTGTCATACTGTGGTCAATGTGAGCGTCATACTGTGGTCAATGTGAGTGTCATACTGTGGTCAAAGTGAGTGTCATACTGTGGTCAACCTGCCATCTATCAAACCATTCGGAGTCGTACTCTGGTCAACGTGCAACTAGTCAGACCACACTATCATAACGCTACCCTTTAGTCTTTCAAAATCTTCATGACTATCTGCAGGATGAAATCAATATCTGCACTCCGTACGGAAACGTGCGCTCATAAGATCTCTCTGACAATTAAAAATTTAATTAAGAACGGTCTGGGCAGTGTCGCAATGTTGTCAGCATCCCATCCGTGAGATCACACCGTCTTGGCACTTTTGTACCACAAGTTATTTTATCAAACTTCTTAAATTTTCAGCAGCATAAGGTCAATTAATTTGTACTCAATACAGAAATACCCTCTCGTATGCACTCGTTGGATGATCACTTCCGTATGATCATATCAGTCGTATAACATGTAAATTGACTTGGAAAGAGCAGAATCGCTGACACGAAACTGGCTAGGTGATCTTCAGTGAGATTCTTGACATGATCAATATAATTATGGTGCACTAACCCCCTCACTACGCATAAAGTACATGCATGCCCCTACCCTTTTGTATGATACAGCTCTAAGACGTATTGTAGCGTCCCAGATATGTCGTTCACATGTAACTATCAGACATGCCTGTACGTCCTACTTGATAGGCTTATGGAGCGCTCCAACAACAAGCTAATGAAGTCATGAAAATATGCTGCTATGGACTCTTGAAAAACATGACATAATCTTTGGCATCGTAATTGGAGAGGATTACATGCCAGGAATTCTAATTAGCTCCCTATAATAAGCTCAGAGAGTGTCCGAAGGAATAAGGAGATTAAACTGGTCTGGTGTAAAACGCCGTACTAGCAATACTTAATAGAATTTGATTTATCCCCTCCATGTTATCTCCGTAAAGTCGATTTGGGCCTTAGATTGATGAGAACTTTCCAGGAGTGATGCTAAATGTAAAAATGAAAAAAGGTGTCCCAAAGTCTTTTTCGTCTCAAACTATTGAAGAGTTGGCACCGTTTCTTATTAGCATATTTACCCTTGCCCTTTTCCTCATCTCCCTCCTTATCCCTTGTCAAAATTGTTTTAGCAATATGACGAATTTAAAGAAAAGTTAACGCAAAAAACATCTCCATGAATATACAATACTACGTCATCTAATAAATGTCTCTGTGGAATGTAGGTCAAGGCTCTTGAACTACTGACCTACTCAGAAAAAAATAACCTAGTAATCTAGCATAAAATGGCCGCTCTGACTGATCAAAATGAATGTAGTCTGTTTCATCTAAAACAGAACCCAATACCCAGTATGGGAAATCCCAAAGCACTGTAGAAGTCGATTTTTGTCTCCTACTACTTTACGTTATCCATAATAGACTGTAGGAAGACGAATGAAAGAGCGGGCCTTTGGGAAAGAGGGACCCACCGTGCTCTGGCCTGTGAATTTAATTCAGAACTGAAGAATTGGATATTGTGGTTGGAGTAACTATATGCGTCAGCTGACTAAGGTCCTCAGACTGATAGAAAAAAAAAGACAAAAAAAAATGTCCTCTACTGTCAGTAATGACAGTTTCATTATGGACTGCTTGAGTAAGCCAAAAGAATGATATTTTTTTCTAGCCTAGACTAGATCTAGATCGAGATAAATTAATGAGATAGATACGTTTACGAGGGTTCAAGGGAATAGTTCTGAGCTTTACGTCTCAAGGTTGAATTGTGAAATAAGTGATTCCCTTAAGCAAAAAGGTGTTTAAAAGCGCCGTTCGGGAACAAATTGTGTCTCGGTTGTGCGTGCCTGTTTATGTGTGTGTGTGTGTGTGTGTGTGTGTGTGTGTGTGTGTGTGTGTGTGTGTGTGTGTGTGTGTGTGTGTGTGTGTGTGTATGTGTGCGTGCGTGTGTGTGTCGGAGGTCCCTCAAACATACCTGGGACCCCTGGATGACAAGGCTCTAGAAAAATTCTGAGACAGAATTTTATTACTAATGACAATTCCTCCCTAATCAACATACTCGCTGCTCAGTCTTCTTCGACCCAGCGGAAATTTCCACTCAAAGTATTGCCACGACAAAAAAAAAATTGATTATAGCGACCTAAAAAAGGTTACTCAAAATTTTGGCAAACTCTGCATTCTCTACAACTGCTTTTTTTTGGTTATTTTCCGCTCAATCAAGTCCAGAATGAGAAAAAAAAATACACTCTGATATATAAATACCATCATGAATAATTACGATAAATAATTCCCAAATCTTCCAATCTTCTCTGATTTCTGTCACGAAAATTCGGTTACTCATTTATTTTCAGTTGAAATAATTTTTCCTCTTACAGAGATTAAACTCTGACAACTAAATAACTGTTCGATGTATTTGAGAGCAAAACAAAACAAAATAAAATTTGTCTTCTTCCACTGTACTGAGTAAACGGTTCCCTGTTGACTAGTCTAAGTGTCCCATCCGGAAGTTGCCTTTGGATATCTCTTGAAAGTCCAGATGTTACCTGCTGATGTCGTCTTGTGCAGTGACACAAACAAACAAACAAAAATACTTTCGTACAGGCTCTTCTAACCAGTGCATCTTGGTCATGCGTCTGAAAAGTCATCGCTAAGACTGGTTCAGCTAACAAAACCTAAAACCATTTCATTGTAGCCGCCTGGTCTTGTTGTGTCGTTTTCCATCCGGGCCTGACTTTGAACATCGCAATAGGATGGCGTCCATTTGCCCAGACTACCAATTACATTATCTAACTTGGTGCTCAGCAGCAGGCAATTGTTAGACCAAACCAACTCAATAAGATGGTGGTATTGTGGAACTGTGACATCACAACCACTCTTCTGACCAAGCTACTTAGGGTGGATTATCAGCAGCTTTATGTTATCCAGAGTTTTTTTATAAGGTTTCTTTGGTTATCTGGAAGGAAGCCGTCAAGACTGTTGAATGGGGTAACTGGAGTGTACCGAGCGAGAAATTGTATTAAGCAATGTTTGTGTTAACGAAGTTCTACAGTACTTGTTGATTATGAGTGGATTCATATGTAAGGGATTTTGAAATGTAAACAGATGTTCCGTCAGATATTTTGTATATAATCTGTAAACGCAAGGGATACTATCTTTCAAACTAGATCTTTATGACTGGTTTTTATATTTCGTGAAAGAAATGTCCGCAAGCACAAAGACGAATGAAAGTCCAATCGATCATTGCTAAGTCTCTAGTAGTATCCTTCTCCATTAATTTGAAGGAAGAAAACAGTCATGGTGGCACAGCTGGTTTGGCAGGCAATGACATAAATGAAGTGAGCCTGGGCAACACAAGGCGAAGAGCTCATACTATACCATTGCTCGTGTCACTTCGATGGTTCAGTTTACAATTGGTTTTATGCCATTAATTTACCTTATCCTGAGACTCTTCTGGAATGTACTTGATTCAGAGTTAAGAGCAGAATCAGGGCTTGAAGTGAGATGAATGAAGTCAGGAGAGAGAGAGAGAGAGAGAGAGAGAGAGAGAGAGAGAGAGGAGAGAGAGAGAGAGAGAGAGAGAGAGAGAGAGAGAGAGGTTTATAGGTCATTTTGGAGAGAGAGAAAGGTTTTGTAGGTCACATTGGTCAGAGACTCCCTCAAGGGTTCTTTGTCTTGTCTAACGGTGTCCCTATTGCGCTAACCAGATACTCCTTGGGAGAACTATGCTGCCCTTGTAAACTGGAATAATGACTAATGGAGGAACCGGATTGCTTAGTTTGACATGAACACTGGCTTCCATTGGCTCAACATATCGCCTAGTCAATATCAGAATCTATCAAAGTCTTGCTTCTCTTTGCCACCAGCGAGAGAAGCTGCCACAACTTGTGCAAAAGGCTTTTATTATACGGAGCACGAATGTCAGAGCCACTCTGAATCCAGATTTCTAAACTGGGTAACAGAAAGGTGTGACTCTCATCACGGCCAGGTGTTGATGAATTGGCATCGTCAGAAAAGAGTATAGTTAGTCACTCGTTTAGGACATACATCCTTGAAGTCGACCAAAATTCTTCACGAAACAGAATCGTTTACTGCCTTATATCCACCCCCCTCCCCCCCAACGTTGGAAACTGCAGATTTTTATCTTGATGCCACCCCATATAATCAGTCTGCTCCTCGTAAACACAGTCCAGATACTCACAACTTCCACTTAACCACAACATTTTCCACATAACATAACGAAATTCATCGGATAATCACAATTCCTTTTAATGGCAACATTTTCTGTGCTCCCCAGGAATTTGGATTAAGTAAAGTTGACTGTTTGACTATAGGCTCGGAAGTCTCCAAGCCCTCCCTCCACCCTCCCCTATTCCAAGGTTATTATGCACCACGATGGTCAAGCTAGCCCGTGACTAGGAAATAGAGTAATGAGCAACAGACACTGCTGAGTGTAGATTACGTGCCTTCGTTCAGTAGGTGATCCTCCACACTGTGCAATGGCCACTTTGACCATTGGCGACGATGCTAGTCAGATTAGTACAGTGACCTGTAGAATGTTCAGAACAGAGGGATTATCGAGTCGTATTCACCGCACGGAGTGCAAAGATTGTCGCTACCACACTGATTCACTCGAGCAAAAGGTGCAAACTGTTAGTGCTGCATGGCCTCCTCATGTGCAGTTAGGATCGCTACTAGTTTTTATTACTTTCAGATGATAACTCCTCTGAGCACACGGTCTCTAATATAAGCGCAGGGAGGAATTCCATATGTGTGCCAGGAAGATTTCCGCATGGAACACATCGAAACAACAACATACCCTAACCCTAACCCTACTCTAACTCTAACCCTGACACTGGGTTAGGGTTATGGTTAGGGGTATGGTGTGTTGTTGGTTCGGTGTGTTGCTTGAGGAAATCTTTCTGGCACACATATGGAATTCCTCCCTAAGCGCATTAGAACATGTAACTGTAAGTCAGAGATTGACATGATATTGTTGCTGTTTACAAACTCACCAAAAGTTAGATGCACGCTAGGGAATTAATCAAGATCAAAGGATACATTTTCAGCCTGTGATTAGAAAAAAAAAACAAAGTGAGTGAGAGCTGAAGTTCTCGGAAATTTTTTAACTTGGATTTGTGGGCCGAAATAATGAGCAAATCACATGCCAAACAATGCATAATGACATGCATTTATTATGTATTTTTATGTGATGAGGCATGAATGTGTATTAATAATTTATTCATGTATGTGTTAGCGAGCTAGAAAATCTCTCCGTCTCTGTCATGATATGTCCGGACCCTTTGTGATGTGACAGTAATTGAACACATCTTTTACCCAGTCAATATCGGAGATGAATTTCCTGAGCTGTGTTGAGGGAGATAGGAAAGATAGTAATGTTTCATGTGGCAAGCAGGTTTTTTTTTCGGCGACCTGAGTAATACTTAAGGCTAAATTCTTGTTTACACAACGTCAAGAATCTCTCTGTCGAGAAATAATTAATGAAAGAGCCTTTCACAGAGAGTTTCCATTCGACATGGCTATTCATAGTGACACTGTGGATAGTGCTTAGACGCTTTCAGCAGTAACAAAAGAACTATTCCGTATAGGAGGCGTAATATTAAGTTACGTGACATACGCAAGTAAGACGCCCATGTACGGCCTTTTGAAACTGTGAAAATGACGGCGTTGTCGTGCAAAATCACTTCTAAGAACATAAAAACATCGAAAGCTTTGCAAGACGACAAATCAGTTCATAAAAATCTCCGCAAAATCACCATAAATAACCACATAATGTGCAGGAGGGCAGAACACAATATCGTGAATAAATTTTAACAACTGGAGTTTATGCGTGAAGTCTCCTCACTGGAAAGCTTCGAAGAGGGTCTAAGTAACGGCGAGACGAAGCTCAATAGTCTGTGAATGAGAGGAAAGAAAGAATGGCTATACAAAGATACTCCATATTGTTAGACAATGCAGATAAATGATTTTCCTTGCAGTGGCTAGATAGTAACAGTTGGATATATAACAGTGAGTAGACTAGACTGGTCATTGCGTGGAATCTTGCATCAAATATGGTGCTCAGACAGGCGATTCCGAATCTGTCAATCAGATTAGGCAATATTCGGATATGCTGTCTTGATCTTTGAAGAATATTGNGGGGGGGGGGGGGGGGTGACCGTGGGAGGTGTATAAGGAGAGTAATCCAAAATTTGGATTAACAGCGGTTTTAGATAGGAGGAATTGTTTTTAAATAAAAATCGAACAGCAGCAAAGTTATCAATATTTTAGATTGTTACCGGTACCATTAATAATCAATAACCTTCCTTATCAACAGTTTGTTTTCTATATCATGCAGAAAGGAAGAAGGGAACAGATAAACGATAATAATAAGCTCACCATCAAAGAGTCGACGATTACCAGTCATGTTTCACACTTATTTGACTTGGGCTGAAAGAAAAAAACATCTTGAGATGAGCCGTTTTTTGTGACATGGTAATAAAAGAGCTTACTTTTTACGTCGATAATTGGAAATGGACTTTTTTGCTTTGTTTCTTTTGTATATAAAGTTTCAAGTGGTTGCCATCTTCTCTCGTTGGCCTCGCGCAACTTTCCTGTAAGCTGAGCCCTGTCGTCAGATGACCTGCTGGTGGTGTCTTTTTGTGAAATGGTTACTGAACCTAAACTGCAGGCCAGTGACCTGAAGTAATCAGTTTCGTCGCATACGTTCTTTGTTTCTGTCTCACCATGACAGGTCGTTACTGTATTTCTCCTTGATCTTACTGAAGATTTCGCTTTTCTTTAGTTACTCTTCTGTTCTCTCAGATCCTTTGAGAATAATATGGGCGATAGCAGTGTTTTTTTTACAACATGCACTGATGAGAAGGTCATCGATGCCCTTGCCCTACTTCAATTTTATCTCAAGATTATTTAAAGTATTCAAGAGAAGATGTCATGATGACGTTTAAAGTTCCTTTGAGTGACAATAGAGAGAATACTTTATTTGCACAAAGATGCTCTCAGAATCTGAGGTTCGTAATACATTTTGAGATAAATAGTGTCGTAGCGGAGAAGGTATTTAGCATGTGGCGCGGTAGAAAGCACAGTGGTGGTTGTTGAGGATGGTTGAGTTATGATGCCCAAAGGAAAAGCCTCTAACGGCAAAGACGATCACTGGGAGCCTCCCATGATCTGCAATTCTGGAGACAAAACTCGCTTATTGAACTTGTAGCACTGGTATACAGTGTGTATGTTATGGGTACGTCTTGTAGCAAACGATTTGGCTAGAATGTTACAGAACATTAAGTAGATGGTTGAGTAAATACTTATTTTTATAACACTGCTACAGAAACGTAGTAGGCATTCGCTTGGCCAAGACTGTCTGTCCATCACATTCCAAGGAAGCACATGGGGAGAATTTCTGATCTGTCCATGGGACATCGATTTTCATTCGCTTCATCTAAATTTTATACAACTTCTGCAACCCAGCGTAATTTACTTTCATTTCTCGCAAAGTGATTTGTTTTCGCAACTTATAAAACATCTCCTACACATCTCATAAAATATACGTAGATCTTCGATTTAATCGGCGGAGTGGTCGCGGAATTGAAAACTGAAATTGACGATCCCCGGGCATCAGTGGCGTGGACCAGTGGGGTGTGTGTGTGTGGGGGGGGCTATGTTTCCACAAAATGTCTGTGCCCTTGGGGTAAAGATATGCCTTGTTCTTCTGCTTCTAGACTGCTTAATAGGGATTCTGACTTGGGGTATGTAGAAAAGAGGGCTAGTAAAGATAGGTAATCGAAAGGGCCTGTCTTCCATGACAGCACACATCTTGTAATTTGTCTAAGACGAAATTATGAACTGTATTGACAGGTAACCTTGAAATACATTGTAACAATATCGTGTCTAAAGGCACAATTTTTATCTGAAACATGTGTTCTGGGGCGTATCATCACCTCTTCTCCCTCTCCCTTGACTGCAACTGTTTCCTCGAATGTTCCAACCTTGTGGTATTTTTTGCTTCGCCACTGCTAAGGATCCTCTTTCGAGATTTAGATGCCATAGGGAGAAAGATTTTCTATGAGTGATGTAAAAAAAAAAAATCTTCTTTTCCCATCTCATAAAGTCATAAATACACAGATCTTTGCTGCAATCACGGAATAACATCGACACCACCGATTATTCAAGAAAATTAGACCCGGTCCAAAAGACACACCACCTTGAAACATTAACTGGATGACGCCTATGAAAACTGGCAGGGCTTTTTTTACATTATTTTGCAGGGTGAGCGGACATTCTAATAAATTGTGGCTCACCCAAATTTTTTCCTGCGGGGAAGGCAAATCATAGCCTTCTGCTGTTGCTTATTTCTCCCTCTTAATACATTTTCATCCGCCCTATTCCGCTATTTCTATTGTAAAATGCACTTCCACTCCTGTTACAAAAAGAAAAATAATGTAGCATATAATACGAACACAACTGTGCGGTTCTGAATAACACAAATAATTTAATTCCACTGATGGCTTTTGATAATAAATCTCCGACTGTCTTGATTTGCGCAGAGTCACCTTATTGCTCTCTCATATCTCTCTTTATAATTTTTTTCTCCTGCTCCACCCTGAGACCTTAAGGTATGTTTGTGTTTGTGTGTTTCTCTGGGAGAAGGGGAGGGGCTCCCTATCTCACAACACCGATAAGTCATCATCTCAGTATATTCACAATAATGTCTTGTAATGTGAAATGATATCGGTGATCTGTTTTGCTCTGTGGAAGATGTATACTTTCAGGATCGCTTCTCTCTCTTCTCCTCCTCCTCCTCCTCTTCTTCTCTCACCCCCCCCCCCCCCCCCCCCCCCCCCCCCCCCCCCCCCCCCCC
>JAWQUT010000146.1:1465126-1490279 GCA_033807755.1 Ellobium chinense | reverse complement strand
CCGAACTTCCTTTTTTTTCTTCTGTCTGACAGGAACTTCCTTGTTGGTTATATCCTGAAGATAAAAAAAACCGCCACTGACCGCTGAATTACAAAAAAAACCAAACCAACAAAACCCAACACTTCTCGCAGGAAATGGCGAAAAGCTTTCCAGTACTACGTGAACAGAAATCACGAAAATTACCGTTTGACAGGCGTGGGTGTTTCAAGCCATTCAACGAAATAAGCCGCAAATTCGCAATGAATGCGGTAACAAATGGTATTCCTCATTGGTTACTGGCACTACTTGTGTCTTCTTCTTTCGGCCCTAGAAATGAAGTAATAAAATGTTATTCTACAAATTCTACTGTGATTTTTTATCGTTTTTTTTCCATGGAGAGTAAAGTATTTTTTTTTTTGCCCAGTCTTGTAATGGGAAAAAAGAGGGGATTCAACGTCCAAAATTTCAAGAAATATTCACCTCTTCGTCTGACTTGGTGCCCTATTTTTCATTCGGATAGTTTTGACAGCCTACTACGACATTGGCCTGACACACTGTATTTCTACAATTATAAGGCTCAAACTATTGCTGAAACTTTCAAATTGGATGCTTTATTTAGATCACAGCTCTTTTTACATATTTCTACACCCTGACAATGGCTAGCAGGGTCCCCAAAAGAGCGATTTTATATATTGGTGGATTTATAGGATTCTACCCAATCAGTGGTTTGGCCTACTAATAGGTGACTGAAACCTATCTGCTGGAAATAGGATAAATATATTTGTCTTTGATGCCGTTTGACAGCAACAGAATGGTCTTAAGGTGTAATGGAAACCCAAGTACAAGAGAAAATAGAACTGATTTTGAAACGATACATAGTAACGTCAGGCGATACTTGGGAAATAATCAGTTGGAAAATTAGGGTGGGCGGATAGAGTACACTCAATAGACTGACCTTAGGCCATGTTTCTAGCCTTGTAGATGCGTCGAAGCTTACGTCACGGGCTCGCCGAAACCCCTCAAAGTGTTCCAGTGACATCCTTGCTTCTCTCTCTCTCTCTCTCTCACTCGCTCTCTCTCTTTTTCTCTCCCCCCCCCCCNACACACACACATACATGATGGTAATGGGAGAAACCTTACTAAATTGTAGCTGCCAGTTATACATGTACTTCGTGATTGATAACTGGTTGTTGACAGTGGCAGCGTCTACGCGAAGGGTCATAGCATTTTGACCTGGCCTTCAGTGAGTAAATGAGAGGGCGACTATGCGAATTCG
Source organism: Ellobium chinense (assembly GCA_033807755.1). Lineage (NCBI taxonomy): Eukaryota > Metazoa > Mollusca > Gastropoda > Ellobiida > Ellobiidae > Ellobium > Ellobium chinense. The sequence goes on along the minus strand of JAWQUT010000146.1, from coordinate 1,489,024 downwards.
TTGATCGCAAATCCTTCGCGTTGATTTGTTTCATAAATGGGTTTATTTATTTAGTATACGGATGATCACATGCTTATCAAGGAATACCTTATCAAATTAGCCATCTGAAAATATAAAACCGAGTGAACCGAAACGGTCTCATCATCTGCTATTTTCCCCTTAGGTTGTAAGTGTTTTGATGGTGCTGTTATTCGATCTGCATAGCTGGCGTCTCATAAGATTACTTCTTAACCTATTAATTAAAGACGTCAATTAGAGGCTTTAGTTTAAATTAGCCTAACCAGGGACCAAGCCTCTGGTCGTGACATCCTCTTATTTCGATTTTTGTGGCAGTGTATTTCGTCTTTTTGGCTTTTCACACCCGTCAAACCTTATGTCATTTGAGTCTTGGATCACATGCTTCAAAACAGTTTTCCTGTACTGTTAGTGCTGCCGCCCGTGTTGCAACGCGAAACGTTCTCTTCCCATGTTTGAGCGCTCACAGAGAAAGACAGAGAAAGCTCCAGAGAGAAAGAAAGCTCCAGAGAGAGAGAGAGAGAGAGAGAGAGAGAGAGAGAGAGAGAGAGAGAGAGAGAGAAAGAGAGAGAAAGCTCCCGAGTAAGAACAAGAAAAGTGTGTCAGAAAAGCAAAAAAAAAAGAGAGAACGAGAGAGAGAGAGAGAGAGAGAGAGAGACCCAATTACTCTATCCTCTGCCCTGCTCCTTTCGCGCCTTTGCCATTACAATAACACAACCTCCGCTGGCCTGTCAACTCCCAATAACCCTGCTAAACTCCTTCTTTTAAGTATACATAGTGCAGCGTGCACTTGACATTCCCGTTTTACACTGAAAGGGCCCATCAGCTCATTGAATCAAACCTAGATTCTATAATAAGCAAACAGGTCAATCTTGTTGGAGAGCTCTATTAGAATCTAGACCTAAAGTGTAACTGTCTTCACGTTAACAAGCCCGATCTCTGATGAAATTGTTCTTTTTCCAGCTCGACAGTTCTGTCTGTGTGCGCCAAAGCAAGGCCATTCGAAATTTTTCTACATGACGGGGAGAGTTATGGGATTCAATCCCATTCTATGATATAGTCATAACAGCATAAAGTGAACTTTAACAGAATGTATCAAGGGTTGCACACGTCATTGTTGACAGTGAATACGTACATACAGCTCGTTTAGAAGTAAAACTGACTCATAAGAACCCAGTCTACACTCCACTGAATTGAACAAAAAAATAAAGGGAGGAGGAGGAGGAGGAGGAGATGGCCTTTGACAAAAATCCTGCAGTGAGTTGTGTGAAGATGATGGATGTGGTGAAAGATTCTTGGCACCTACTAGAAGGACAAATCACTCATTTTGTACAAGCCAGTTAATCCGCTAATATATAAAATCCCTCTTTTGGGGGCTCTGCCAGCCAGTGTCAAGGTGTAGAAATATGTGAATTGATCTGTGATCTAAAGAAAGCATCCAATTTTAAAGTTTCAGGTACAATTTGAGCCCTCTAGATGAAAAAATAAATTGTGTAGGCCCATGTATTAGCACGCGGTCAAAACCAGCCTAATGAAAAATTGGGGACAAATCAGAATTCGAGGTGACCTTTTTCGAACGACATTTGTAAAAAATTTTGGGCATTGACCCCCCCCCCCCCCCNCCGCCTGTTTCTTCCCGTTAAAAGAGCGGGCAAAAGAAGTACTTTAAGAAAAAATTCCCGAAATCACAATGGTATTTGTAGAATAACACAAAATGTTAATAGGGCAAAAAGAAAACAACAAAACACTAGGTTCCAAAAACCGAAAGAAGTGTTTGAAGCCGCAGACTCACTGGAAGGAATAGAATTATCTCCAGCGAGATGTCAACGGACACAATAATTAGCTTGTCTTCTTTGAGGCGGCTTTTGGAGTGGGGATTGGATCACATATGGAAAAGTCCGGTATACAAAGATAATGTTTAACAGCAGCAAGTAACAAGTAGCAGTCTGCACTCCAACTGCGTCCCTGAACTCCCCGGACCAATGGTAATTCTATTGGTGGTAAGTCCATTGCTTTTGCTGTCTGCGGTCTGCGGGCCATGCCGAAAACTGGCCTTAAAAATTGCCTTGATTGCAGCTTGGTCACATGCAAGGAGAAGCCCGGAACGAAGGTCTCGCGTGAGAGCTCACAGCATCTGTCATTCCTTTAACGATGAAACCTTCCCTCGCAAACTATCAGCCCCTGAAGGCTCTGTAATTGACCAGTCATTCACAAACCACAGTATAATCTACTGAAAACGAGGAAAGGGGCACTGGACTTCTGACTTCAGTCTTGGTTGAAACTTTTTAGTTTCATCAAATGAGGGAATGAAGTTCCAGTCTGGTGAGGCTGAAAACTCATTGCAGCATAATTAGGCTTATGTCAGCGAATATTTTATATTTTGTTTATGTATGATTATGATTAGAATTGTCACCATAAGGCGACTCAAGTAATTCTCCTATATGCTTACTTACAGAAAGAGAAATGGTGTAACCGTGGTAACACTAACGTCCCCCCGCAATTATAGCTCCCACTTATAAATACACCATTTGAACGAAAAATAAATACATCCAGTACATACTTCAACATTCATTTGGTGCCGGGGGGCAAATTGTCGGAAATATTTGCAACTTACAGAAAAGAAGATCGGTGAACATGCATTTGGGATGTCGATATTGTTGTAAAAAAACTTCTTAGCTTTTTGGGGCGATGGTCAGAGCAAGAACAGGGTAATGATCGTGTTAACGTTATCATTAGAAAGGACATAATATTATCATATGCATGCAGCTAGACTTTGTAATGCTTTCTATGCAGTGTGCGTTTTCGGTTCCTTCATGACCGTCTTTTTAGTCTCAGACAGCCAATGAGCGGAGTCTAGACGCTTTGTGGACGGAGCTTAGACGGTAGTTACCGTAAGACTATGTACAATCTGGGATCAGTAGGGTTGCCAGATCGGCTCTTTTGGATTTTTTGGCTCTTTTTAAAACCCCTTGGCTTCCAAATAACCGATTGGCTCTTTGGCTTCTTTTTGACCCAAACAAACTTTAGGTCAAAACTGACTATTTTGCAATACAAAAGTACTTGCCCTTCTCTCCAATATTCCAGAAATGGTTTGACTCTCTTTTGGCTCTTTTTCATAATAATGCGGTTTGGCTTCGCTCGAAAACAAGAGTCTGGCAACCTTGATCGGAAGCTCGCACAATGGCGGATTAACTTCCTGTTACATGCGATCTCCAAGGGACCCTACTTGTGTCGGAGGAAGATGTGAAATGAATCAACGGTGGTCTGAATGCTAATGAATGAGGCAGTGATATAAGTAAAGCAAAGACCACTCGCAAGTCAGTACACTGTCTCCTGTTGCTTCCTCGTTAGTCGCGGCTATCTTGGCTTGGCTGGACATAACAGCATCCGCTGCCCGAGGGGAGGCAACTTTCGTACTCAAAATGGGATCAGAGAAAACCAAACACACGCAGCTCTGTATACAGCGGCACAACAATTCTTGCACTAAAATGATATTCACCACACGGCCAGTCCCTCTGAACACAGATTCCTAATACTGTGCTAGGATCAGTATATATAATCAGCAGTTAAATCATTAAATACTTCTTCAGAACTTGCCCTGACAAGTTTTAAATTTAAGCAGGCAAGCCGACGCAGGACAGCTTGAAAGTTGGCCATAAGATGGAGATTTGTCTCCTGGTGCGAAGGCCTGTGGTTCGAGTCGTACAAAAGACAGGTTTAGTTACTTTTGCGGTGTTTAAATGTATCTTCGTGTCGGCGACTTGACGTGGGTCAAGTGACCATATTATGCATGATCCTTACATTAGTTAACGCACTGCCGTAACCACGGGAAACTCTCCCATCAGTAGTGTTCATTGTAGTTAAGCAATGCATATGGACAGAAGGACATACGGTCCGGTCCAGCAATGCAAATAACGTAATGCATACGGCCACACGGCTCGTCTCTGAGGCAACAAGATCTGTGCTGTAAAGGGATGTCAAAATCTGACACAAGCAAAAAGTTAAAGGGTTATGTCTCACTATGACCAGTGGCACTTGCACAAACCACCACCAGCACCCATCAGTACCTTGTGAACAAAATCTATGGTAACATCTATTGATATATATCATCTGAACAATCGATGAACCTCACAATACCCCATGCGAAGAGGCTGAATCGTTTCTATCATAAAATATACAGAGGTTATGCCTATCAGTATTTGATGCTAGTGCAGACTACATGGTTCAGACCTACTTAATGTTATAAGTTTTCCTTAATTACTCTTGTCGCAGAAACCAATCGTGATTCGGAAAAAGATCATTCATTCGCCGACATTGCGCCAGTGAGAGTTACCGACAGTTCGATTCGATTATTATAGCTCAATTGGCGATCTGGTCTTACGATACTCAGTGTTTAAACATTATTAGCCTTTAACTGCTTTATAACTCACAGCTGACTTTAATATGTATCTGAAACAGGTAATTTCTTTCTTTGTTGTCTCAAACTTGCGAACTCCAACAAAAGAAGTCAGATAAATTCAACATTTCCTGCATACACGACGAGGTTGGCAGGGTAAGGACTACCCCAGTGTCAACGGCGTACTTCCTTACAGATTCCTCAGCACTGTACTAGGTGAACTAAAATACAATGTATTCGACTACACCTTTGGCGGCGAACGAATGATTTGCATTCTGCTTCAAAAAAAAAAAAAAGTCTTACGTCATACAGGCGAATCTAAAAGCGTCTGATTTTGGTACTGAGAAAACACGAGATTAGGATGTTAACATTTCCATTTATGTCTTTAAGGAAAAAAACAACGTATTTGCTTATGGAAGTTGTCCAATTCTACCTTTGCTACAACGAAGAAAGCAAGCAAAAATTACCGGAAATTGCCAAAATCTACACGGTCAAATACTTTTTTCTTGCAGTTCACTTGCATGGGAGCTTTGACGTTTGTTGCTCTTTCGATCGCCATCTCCTTTTCAGGGCGTCCGTGCAATCCCTGTATTTTCAAGACATCTCTCTCCGTGCCTTCAGTAGCGATATGTCAGTGCTGCATTTTTGGAACATGGAAAGGGCAACATTAGACACAGTTCTGTTTGTTTTTACCTCAACTGACCTTCTACTAAGACCAATGGCTCCGTCTGTCCGGTCCAGCCCTATGTCTTCGTCTGGGTTCTTGGCCATACCAAAATGGATCTGCACTAAATTGATGAAAGCAAGAATCTGGTCATGACATTTGAGTATGGAAACTTGAGGTGAGACAGCAGACCTATTTGCGATATGGAGAAAAGAGGGCTGGACTCCAAATGCAGTCTTTACTTTTATCTTTGATATATTTATAAGGTGAACTTTCTTATGACTGATATCGAGCTGGGAATACCACTGCAAGTACGATTATAAAGAAGTCAAAATTGTCGAGTCTTTTGAATTTATAGATACAAGTTTGTAAATCAAAAGCAAAAATAAAATAAATTAAGGTAAAATAAAATAAAATAAAATAAAAATTAAAACCTCACAAAATCTAATACAACGCTAAGTAGCTGTTTGGTTAAGTCAGTTTACACTATTTGTCGTATGCTATGCCAATAGTTTTGTAAGTCAGTATTGTCCTACTATCCAACTTTAGAGTAAAACCGAAGGCAGAGCCAGAATGAACTGTTACTCTTGTGACTGTTATTCTCCGCTGCTGACTAATGACGATCTCATTCGTTGACTGGGGCACTAATCTAGATCTAGTATTAGAATATTGTAGAAGGTAATAATTGTGTCGGTTTTTTTTTCTTTTTTTGTTTTTGTAGACTGCATCTAAATAGTGTAGATTTTATTCTCTGATGTTCTCAGCACTGCCATAGTGACCCCTGCTCTGTGCCAAATCCAAGTATGCTTTCATATTCAGTATAGTTTACATAATATTATGCTATAATTCATGTGTATACAACGGTGTCAAAGGTCAGTATGACGCAGCTATACGTTTTAAAAGATCAGAATCTACATGTGAACAAGTAGGTACAAACTAATAAACACCGATATTGTTTAAGAAATAAAAATTGATTTTGCGGACACACACTTTTGTCTCTGAAAGCCATTAGTCCTCCCACTCACTTTTCATGGGCGGCGAAACAGTTCAGAAGAGTAGGTGCACATGAGAGGAATGAATGTCGGAGACTTATACGTATCTTAATGAGCTAGGGTGATCACATGATTCTCGAGCCGATTTAGACACAGATGAGCTGGTCAATTTCCATTTTACCGTGTTCAACACAATGGATGGGAGAGACTGTCTTCTAGTGCAGAGACAGACATTTTAGGACGGGAATGATTTGTAAAATTGAACAACGTAAGCTCGGCAAATAGAAAAATTATCAAAACTTACCTACCATCATGTGTTGATCACTGAACACTAGCAAACCGGTTTCTAATTGTTTTAACTTTTCACATACAAAACTATGTGGCAAGAACTTTATTATCACCTTGTGTGCCTACTTACCAAGTGGCCAGACTACTCTTTTTCACCAGGAAAATTTTCTGAGGTCCCTACGGGTTTTGGCAATCCACAGGCTTCTGAAGCCGTCGTCTCCAGCAAATTTGTGGAATGGGAGATCTCTACATCGACCAGAACTAGTCTTGCATCGCGGAATGTAAAGGTTTCTACCCATGTATACTGCTCATGAATGTTCCATGAACAACCCGCTCCCCCATGCAAATTCCTTCAATCCGCTTTGTTCTTGTTCATAGAACACTCATGAGCAGTATACATGGGTAGAAACTGTAATAAAAACCGGTAGGCAGCCAGTGGGAAAGCACATTTACTGGTGATGGTTAGGGCATAGGGTATAGGGCATCCCGTAAACCCATTCCTGCATTATTTTTCATCCGATCCTGAGACCACTAAAAGACTGATTGACCTTCCCCCACTTTTCGCGGACGTCCGGACTGTCGGTCGCTTGGCTCGCGCCAGGATTTGTTGTGCTCTGCAGTCTAGTGCCATGTCAAAACATTACGTCCGTGAGCTCTTTCAAGCGGCCTGCGAGGTTAGTATTTTGACCTCTCCGGAATCCACTATTGGTATTCTTTCCTTTCAAAACATAGTTCAACAAAGTGCGCCAGATGATCAAGGGAACAATTCCAGAGTGGTTTTCTTTATTGTTATCCTTACGTCATATCCCATAGTGCCGGGATCTCAAGGAACGTAGATTCTTCTGAATAAATGGAGTCACTAGACTGTCTGCGCTTCACAACCTGAGCTGAGACTCTTTCTCCACGGCCATGTTTCGTTCTGGCCATTTTCGCATGTATCATTAGGTGGAACATAGGAAGTGTTGGATTAAACATCAATAGTATATTGGTGTGTATACAGTTTAATATTTCGTAAACCATTTCGGATTTCTCATTGTGCAGTGCCATTTTAATTTCTCGGGCTATTTAACTGAAAGGCATGCTGCAAAAGGGTAAATCTGTGAAAGTCTACAAGGCAGCCTTCGCTGTAGTGAAAAACTTGACATAATAATGAGTGTGATATTTTATGACATTTTAACAGAGATGCATCTGACTGACATTCACATGGATTACTAAGGACCCGTGGTTAGGAAATAATCAGTTTTTCACTTCCATGTAAAATCTCTATAAATCAGCGGGCGGAGTGTTTATCAGGAATCATAACAGCTACTCAGGAATTGCCAGGTTTGATCAAGCGCGTTCTTTGGGCGTAACGGACTAGGAGGTTTGTGGCCTTAGATGTTTTAATTAAGTTTAAATACTTACAAACGGAATTTGGATACAACATTTTGTGAGGTCGTTGAAGTGGGGACTGAACTATTATAGATTTTTATACAAAAAGAAAAAACAATTCCACTAATAATTAACTTTGTGAAGTTTTATCATGCGCATGACAATAGGTTGATATCGATCTGGTAAAGCCCTACTCTTGTCATTAGAGTACGCGTTCCTTTAGAGTCAAAATGGCTTACCAGCTAGCAACAAAATAGTTTTGTCATGCATTGTCAAAAGTCCTTAGCGTGTTTCGGATATATGGGAGTGTCTAATCCCAGTGTCGTGCGATGATAACACAGCCGTTTATACTTTATCCGGGTCGCAGTCGTAACACAGTAACATATTCACATCCTTGTTCTGCGAGACAGCAGAAGGCAACAATGCCAGTGTGGAGGACGCATAAATTTAGAGGTGAGAGCATTCATTGTGTATAAGCCTTTGTGCTTTTATCGCTGCTAACTTTCAGTTAGTGAACGTGGATATACTTTGTATTCATTATGAATCACATACAGTGGTCTCTGTGCTGCGAGTCTCCCGGGTAGGTCTTTACAAATAACTTAAGTGACTGTGTTATGAATTATCATTGAGAGAAAACAAAAACAGATTCACATTGATTTGTAAATATGGAAGAGAAATAGCCTCCGTGTTGAAACCCATTCCATTGTCCACTTGTACAGGCAAACTGAATAGGAGTGGTGCATAGGGCTGCATAGTAAAGCGCTGTTTCATTGTGGGAGGTGTGTTAGCGCATAATGTATATATAGAGGAATAATTCGAGTTGACGTATAGTTCCGTATTTCACACACATAAGTTTAAAGAAAACTGTGAGGAGAAAATTGAAATCGTTTGCACCAGGCCTTTTGTTGACATGAAGGGATCTAATCCCTCAAATAATTGTTACAGCCTCAAATTTTTGAGCTTCCACGTGAATTATGATACTGTCATCAGAACTTGATACCAGATTCATCAAAACCGTATTATGATCCTGAAAAATGGACCGCTAAAATTTTAATTTTTTTTACCGAGTTTATGCAGTATGACTTTTTTGGGTTAACATTGACGATAGACGCACAGTTCACAGTGCGTACGCAAAATGATGGCGTGAATACAGACGGACTTTGAGATATTTACCAGTCCAAGTCCTTCACTGTAGAACCGTCAAGTTCTTTTATTAATTACTGTAGAGCATTGTCGCACTCTTCTGATCACATACATATAACAAACCTACGTCATTATAGCATCCTTAGGTAAATACAGGAAGCTTGGTTGTGTTTAGTTCCTTCATCACCTCAGCCTTAAGCTCCATCTCTGTCGGAGAGACCGAGAATGATGTGACAGCATCATGCCAGTCAGTGTTGACCAAGGAGTATTTGACATCACCAGTCAGCTGATAGCTCAGACATATTCGTGCTTGACCTCATGAAACATGATCTCATTGTGATCGTTTACGAAAAACAGTTCTACAATGGTCTCCATTTTTCATTTTTTTTACTTTGAAGAGAATCAAAACTAGGCTGGGGACCTTCCAACGGATTCTGATGCTTCTGATCGTTTAGAGAAAAATGGACTGACGATAAATATAAACTTTTCCGTATGGGACAGACACAGACAATCGTAATGGTCTTATACTGCACCTTGTGCTTCTGTTGTAGAGTGCAGGCAAAAGTATTCGAAACGGAGAGATCAGGCATCAACGTTTCATAAGCTTACACGTACAGCCCGAATTCTTTACTTCTTATAATGGACAGGACTTTTTCGATCCTAATAATGATTTCTAACAAACATGATCGTTATGGAAAATCACAGAAAGGCGATACATTTAAATTCGTTCCCACGGGAAATGACAATTACACTTTGTCATAAAAGTCTCCTTTAACTTGGTCCACAAAAAGCTAGCGATCAGTGAACATGCGTGACGTGCAATAGTGTGTCATGCACGTCATGAAATAAAGGAGCTGGGCCACTCTGCTTCTGTACTCACTTAGTACAGATGGTTGGAGACCATTTTACTGCATGACTGGTGAAGCGATCCTTTGAAGGACGGGTTTTCCTGGTGTAACAACACAGTGTAGATTAGATACAAATCCAACCTGGCATTTAAGAGTAATTAATTGAGGCAACAAGAAATCATAGCCTAATGGATAATGGAACTGAGTTTAAGCCCCAATTAATTAAAATTTTATGTTTTTGTTTTACGCTACAATAAGATCCCCTAAACTGAAGCCCATTAAAGTTCAGCTTAACGCCACAATAACCTTTTTTATCTAAACCAAACCAATTAAACGCTTGGTTTCCAGATAAGGCGATCCAAGCATCAGGATGTTAATCGCACAAGACAAAATTGTACAGCTCTTTATTATTTACAGATATAAGTAACGAAGATTTCATTCGTTGCTTGCTCTGGAAATGACCTTTATCAGACTTAGGCCTTTTCTGAAAAAAAAAAGCGATAATTTTTATGAGATAAAAGCCTACTTTGACGTTTTAAAAATGTCGAAATGCTTCGATGTTTTCCAACCAAAATTAAAATTGCAAAGGTACAATCTGGCTCGTTTGTCTTTGCCCTAAAAACGTTTCTCTCGCATTTTCTCAAAAGTGTTGATACAAATACTAGCAGTGGTTGGCGACGTTGGAATAAAAGGCTCGATTATTTTGTAGGAACCTCACTCATTTGCCCTCGGTTCGATTTAAAATTTGTTATTTGTGATATCTGATTGTACGTAATGAAAAGCTGCAAAACTTTATTTACATTGGCGATGTATATTCATGACTACTCTGCTGTCGACAGTTCCTGCACCGAAGAAATTTGAATAGGGTTTATATTATAAAGGCTATCATTCTTATATCAAGGTTAAACAAGGAAAAACAAACCCACACCACAAAGTAGTAAATGGGCATACATTATAGCAAATAAGAGTACAGATAGAACATTCAATATTCATCAATCAATAAAACCAGATATCACTTAACTAGTCGACACATCAGTCATCGATCAATCATTCTTTTTATCAATCAGTTATTCAGTCCATTAAGTCTATCACTCAAATCTGCAGTACGGGGCACACACAAATGAACTTTTACTCTGAGAATACTCTGCAATTTGGAAAGGCAAGTTGACTTCTTTGTTAGATGACAGGCGCTTTTTCTTGTATACGTTAACTTAGGGCGCGCCATGCATATCATTGTTGTGCTGGTGTTTTTATTTCTGGCGTTTGCACGTTAGACTCTTTGCAATGGTTCGAAGACAAGTTTTGACAAATACAAGTTTGTTTTGCCCATAAGCTCAGATTTCGGTCCACCAGTGATATGAAGTGGCATGCAGACAGGAATCTCCCCCACTCTCTTTCCCCCCAACCTGTTTCTGTTCTCCGTCATTTCCAACTGTCTGGACATTTGCGGCAAAATTTTATCGTCTGAGTGGTCAATTATGCAATGTCTTCAAAACAAACCATTTTGCTCAAGAGCTTCTCTCGTCAATAGAACAATGTTGTGATAAAAGTTGTTTTGTTGTGTCAGAAATGAAAACATTCGGAATAGACGACTCGTCAACAATCAACAATGAGATCTAAGACTTTGTTGTCCTTGTGTCTTCATATACTCGATGCCTATAGTCACCACAAGGGGGCCACGTCCTGAAAAAAAACCGTTCTTTTTCAATGTTAACAGTCCCGCAAGGACTTTGATTTCAGAATCCTTTAAGGAATCAAATGTCACACAAAAGCGAGACGAACAGACGTTTCAATATGCAAAACAGTTTTTATATACGGTAGAAACTGTTGTGTCTGTCACTCTCGTAAGGGATAAATCGGTCGGAAAGCTGATAATAATAGTTCACTCTCTCTCTCTCTCTGATGTTTTGACATAAGAAATAATATGATTTATTTGCGAGAGGTTCTAAAATGGTCTGTCTTTAGTTCATTTTAAAAACAACTTCACACTAATATATCCCAGCAGGCCTGATCACTCTGTGCATTCCTCAGCTCCCTGGGGAGCATACTGTGCCGCTGCCATTTACAGGCGCTGATCACTAGCATTCTGACAATATCCTCCAATCCTTTAGCCAAGTTCCCATTTTACAGTCTGGTGGACTGAGGAAAATGTGAATGGAATGCTTTCTCAAGGCACTTGCATCATGACTGTGGTCAGGAACAAACCCACGACCTTTAGATCTTAAGTCCAATACCTCAACCGTTCCACCACGCTGCTCCATCATCCTCAACTGCCATTGTGCTCTGGTGTTACAGTATCAACAAATTCGATGGTTGAGGGGGACTATCAACAAGGTGCACTGTTGTGATATGTAATAAAAGTGATTCAGCGATCTGTAAGGGGCTGCATATTCAAGGTAAAACTCATTGCTTCTTGCTTTCTTGATTTTTTCTAGAGTGGAATGGTTAAAGGAAGCGAATACCAAAGTTTTGAGAAATAGACAGAAATAAATTATGGCAAATATGGCATGTCACTGGACTTACTTCCCAACAAACGCAAATTACATGCTACTAAAGTATACCTAAATTCCATACCTAAAGTCTATTTACCATTATACCTAAAGTCTGTGTTGCAGAAATGAACCAGTTGGTATAGAGAACTTACTTCACTGATTCAGAATTACAGACTTAATTCAATTTTTGGTAAAAAATGGATTTGCTTCCATTTGTCATTTTGACGGCAGTTTAAATCTCGCAGTCTGTTTTTTTTTCCCACGCATTATGTTGCCTTGAATCATGCAATATATAATATGTAGTAAAATGCCACAGAAATGTCAGTGTTCCATTAAGCCACACTAACGAGAGGAATGTTTAATGCCAAATGCTTTGATTTCTACGTCAGTGCAGCTGATTCATTAAAGGAGGAAGAGTAAATGGTTTAAATTATCTCAGAATCATGGTATAGTATAGACAGATCTGGTCTACATCCAAACTGCGCAGAATAGCACGATGTCTGTGTTCCCGTGCATGGCTGGCTCACTGTAAATTTCTGGAGGGGGCTCACGTTTAAAGCACCTCAGTCATGCGTGTCTTTTTGGGTGCATCACGGAGTAGCGATTACTAATATGTCTGTTGTTTACAGATCAAAGAGGTATTCGCGATGGCGTATCTAGTGCCTATTTCATTGTCAAAAGAATATTTCACTTTGACGATCGCATGTATGTCAATACAATCTCATGTTTTCATTGCTCATTATATTCATTTTGTTATCATGTACAATAAACTAACGAAGACAGCCACGTTTTGTTTACTGAAGGTGAGCAGTGTTTGAGATTGTTTTCAGCGTCGTGGTTTGGTATCGTTAGCTAGGCTGGTATCTATGCCTTCGTTTAATTCAGACAAAAGAAGTATAGACTAGTCGCTATTGCGCAGTGTCAGTAGGTGACAGCTGACAGCCGACAGGGAATTAGTATTGGTGGCTACTTCGCCTTTCTCCTCTTCTGTAAGTTTTGAAATTTCTTACTTCCATTACGGGTTTTTGTTGCATTAAAGCATATTTTATATGCGAACTCTTTGCATAAAATACAAACCTGTCAATAATATTGGTTCCTACTGACAACACATTGGCTATAGGCTACTGGAGTATGGTATGAATAAAGAGACAGGGCTTGGATATTATAAGAGAAAGTACGAAGAAATCAATTTGTATTTGTCATAGACTAGAAAAACATACTGTATTATCAACGACTAAATGATCCGAAAGAGAGGATANTTGGTGGCTACTTCGCCTTTCTCCTCTTCTGTAAGTTTTAAAATTTCTTACTTCCATTACTGTTTTTTGTTGCATTAAAGCATATTTTATATGCGAACTCTTTGCATAAAATACAAACCTGTCAATAATATTGGTTCCTACTGACAACACATTGGTTGTAGGCTACTGGAGTATGGTATGAATAAAGAGACAGGGCTTGGATATTGGATAAGAGAAAGTACGAAGAAATCAATTTGTATTTGTCATAGACATGAAAAAACATACTGTATTATCAACGACTAAATGATCCGAAAGAGAGCATAAGGAGAACGCCAGTGAGTGAGTGAGGGTGTGTGTGTATGTGTGTGTGTGTGTGTGTGTGTGTGTGTGTGTGTGTGTGTGTGTGTGTGTGTGTGTGTGTGTGTGAGAGAGAGAGAGAGAGAGAGAGAGAAAGAGAGAGAGAAAGAGAGAGAGAGAGAGAGAAACGTATGCAGGTTGAACACTATCTGAGATGAGGATAAATCATTCAACCAAAATGCCACCATTTGGGTCATTCCCACTCATCACTCTCCACCTACTCCCTCTATTCCTCCTAAAAATCTGCGGATAGACTGAAGTCATTTTATGCTTTTAAAAACCCTTCAGCCAAACCAACGGACACCCCAGTTGAACTTATTGGAGCTAGGGTAACATGATCTCTCCGCGATGCAGCCTGTAAGAGTTTTTTCGCTGCCACCAATTAACCTTGCCGCCCGCCATCTCAGCGGAAACACAAGAACGGAAATAATGGTTTAGACATGGGGTCATCAAGGAACGATTCGGCTAAACTTGAAGCGAGAAACATTGATTAATCCCTTGGAACAGCTGTTATCGAGCATAATTCTGTTTTTGGAGAGGCATGCAGTTTGTACAAACGTCAAGACATAACAAGAGCTGTCGCTTGTTGGTGGCGCCGGGTTCTATCTCTCTTGGCACAACCTGCTGCTTGACTCTTTGTGATTTGGCGGAATTTGCGGAGATATCCCCAGGTGGTTCTCAGCTTCGTCTCTTGATACTCGTATTATACCTTACCAGAATTTTTTTCCACAGATTTTTTTTGGTCAAATTTGATCACAATGGAGGAACCAGTTAACAAAGGAAAGTCCCTCTTTCTCATGTTAGAAAATTAAGAACATGGCTAAGGAAAGGAACCAAAACAATACTGAGCATTATTGATGCATTTCATTAGTTCCATGGCAACTTTTTTATGTGCACCCTGGGAGGGTGCGCAAGTAGAATATGGGTTAATCGCACTTTTTCGAGAGCATGGAAGAAATAAATCGAAAACATTTTGTTTTGTGAAAAAAAAAATGTTGCATTAAGCGGAAGTTGCGATTATCCTATTGACGGTTCAGCGAAGTCGACTGTATATGAATTCGGGTGCCTAAAGCGGTCTTTCCATATTGTGCTGCTCGCTTGTTGCCAATAGTTTGCTTTGGATACGATATGCAAAATTTATTGTTACAAATCACAGTTGACCCAAAACGGGAAATCGAAATTCCGAGAGCCTTGGAGCGAATGTGAAAAGTTCGTGCAAAACTTTCCAAAGAGACTGCTGTTATGTCTTCCACTGAAATGAATCTTCATGCTGAAATTTCTGAAATTCTAAAAAAAAAAAAAAAAGTTACGGAGTAACCATGATCGGCTCAAAAGACCTCTAGTCTATGGTACATGATTTTTCTCTGTCCCAAATAAACTCTGCATCGATTTAAAACCCAAACCAGCCTTTTGAAAAAGAAAGTGTCTAGACTTTTGAAAATATACCGGAAATATTGCTTAGAAAAGATAGACTATACTTTTATGCACCTTTGGGTACAAACCTTACAAAACGAGCTAGTCTCCTGTACAGTCCTGATGCTCGGGGGTCAAGACACATGGTATTGAATTCACGTTTTACACAAGCCTGTCTTGTGCAAGATTCATTGATTACATGTCTGGAATGTGAGATACGTGAGTTTTATTCTCGCCCTTTCTGTAATAATGGTCTGTGCATAAAATAAAACTCACGCTATGGGCAGAGGCATGACTCAGCCGCCTGGGGCTGGTGTGGTGATGAGGCTCTCAGAGCCTACAATTAACTATTGAAATTCATTCACTAAAATTTGAGATAGCCTATTTTGACGCCCCCCTCAAAAAAGTTGGAAAAGAGGGAGGGGCGTGGGGTAGGGTGGAGTGGACGGNGGGAGGAGTTGTAAGGGATAAAAAAAAGGAAGAATAAAGAAATCTGACAAATTATACATTTTAGATCTTTGGGTTGCTATTTTTTATTATCGTCGATAGAAGTGGGGAGGGCGAGATGACGTTGTCCAAGTCCTAGACAATGATGTCTCAAGATTGTTCCAAGTCTGTTTTGTCTTCCTTAAACCTAGCGTCACCCTTGCCCTTAAATTAAACCAAGTTCTAGGCGGGAGCATCCTTAAATATTTCCCACGGAATTTGTCGGAATTTCTGAATTCATCGAGATTTCAACGCAGAGCCGTTCACAAAAACGTAATCCTCTATTATTGATACTGGTTATAATAAGATAACTAAATATTTAACAACGCGAAAATCGATCATGCTTTGGTCATATATTGATGGCGGACAGAGGTTTTTAACCTCCACCGTCTTTTGTCATTTTATTCAAGAATGTAGAACCGGTGTCGCAAGTCATAATAAATTTTAATCAGAAACATCATAAATGACAGTGGTGTGGTTGCTGAGTCATATCTGCGCCTACGCCTGTAGTTGTAAGAATATCACTACGGTTATGTGCAGTTTCATGCGTATTCAACTTTATTCTAGATTCAAACCCCGTTTTGTGCAATATCTTGTTTCTTTTTGGCCCGTGGCATGACATTACGCAAAACACCCATACTGTGATCTATCGATTTTTTAATTCCGCGTTCACCATGTGGGTACAAACCCGGAAACTGTACATAAAACGGCTCTCTCCTTAAAGTGAAATTTCTCTAGCTTGCGCATCGTGGCCTGTAAACCAAAATCTCGGTCATATTCTTATAGGACAACTTTGTCACAACTTTGTCACACCAGTCACACCAGTTTCATTAACACAAACGCGTTCGTTCAGCTGTACTGTTCTTTAATCGCATTTTCTGCTTAAATGCAACACTTTTCAGTTAAGAGAATAATCTTTTTTTCTACATAAAAGTCACGGGATAATCTTAATGCCCCAACATTTTCCTTCACTTTTGAAGAATTACGATTAAGGGAAGCTGACTGCATTTTCGATATGAAATTCTTTCATCGAGGATGCAGATAAAAAATTAAAGTGATTATGGAGCGAAATTCAAATCAATGTTTATGCACACGGTGAAATCTAAGTAATATCATTATCTATTCAACATGGCATAGTAGATTTAAAATTTAACGCAGTTTAGTAGACTCAATGCTTTCACCTTGAACTCGTTGGCTACATTCTTTTATTACACATGGTGGACTCTTATTTCAAATTTTACCAAAAACAACCCCCCACAAAAATTGCTTCTGTGTCTCAACAAGTCGCATTTTGGATTGACGATTTAAAAGTTACACTTTGTATCGGCTTTATTTGCCACACTGTCGATGTCGACTACACAATGTCGAATTACACAAACTAATCTAAGCAAAGCCGGATTGTGTAGAACGATTTGATGGCATAAAGAAACCCGATTCCTCATAATTGAGAACTTGCGCAATAACAATTGGATCTTTTATCATCGTTGTAAAGAGTTCCATTGACGCTGCATGATGAACACCATTTAGGGTGCCTTGAGCACCGACGCACGTGCTGTATTTTTACGATGATAAGAGATCTCATCGTTAATGCGTGAGCTCTCGATTATTGTTTTAACTTTCAGAGCTTGAACCAGAATTCAGAGTTTACCATCAGAACTGGTCTAAATTCTAAGCAAAACAACACGAATTTTTGCAGCTGACCCACTTTCTTGATCGTGATCTTTTACCTCACCGCGGTTGACATTGGGTGACCAGCAAATTGGGTCACTCATGAATACAGAATAGCAGTAGACTCGACAACTCTATTATAGTTCGTACCATAAAGACGTGTGTTTACATCGTCATCACAGCCCATGGCAGGCCATTTGACCTTCGGTTGCGACACGGGGGCTATTTTTTTTATTAATTTGTGACCTGACATTTGTTTTCTATCTATCTCGCCAGTTGACTTTCGGGCGTTACACTCTGCCTGTTCTTTGGCTGGGATTAGGGGATTTATGAGTCGTTTGTAGAGCGAGGTAATCTATTCGTGTGTCTATTATTCACTACTGTAGCTTACCTTAATTTGTGAACATGATTTCGTCGTAGGTCGCGAGTCTCCAATTAGTATACTTGCATATACTTACATGTAACCAGTGTAAGTGAAGGTTACCTTCCGCTAAAAGTGATGTATGTAAGGTGTATGTTGATTGTGGTCGTTTCAAGGAAGTTGTGTTTCAAGAAAGACCTGGAAGTAAGACCTGTATCAACCAATGAAAGCGAGTGTATCAAATCTTTAGATGTTCGTTAGATTCTCGATATTTACAAACTTTGGAGCTCATGGGGGCTATATTTTAACCTTAACATCTCCGCTACTTAAGATCCATACAAAGATTTCTCCTAAATGACTGGGGAAAAAATATTGAATTTTTTTCTATTGCCATCTACTTCTTCCTTTATATCCTATTAAACGATGTAGGAAATCAAAATGTCACTCACAATTTGAAGAAAAATCATATAAATCAGTAGAACAGACTCCTCGCTGCGTTTGGAGTCGGGGAATAGTCAACATAATTATTATGGAGCTGTCCAGAATCCACTTACAATTTCCATTCTTAAGTAACAAGTAACAAGCAGGAGAAACACTACAGGCTGTGATTATCGAAATCAAGAAAATCGGAACCCCCGCTTAATCGCAACATTTCTTATACTACAAAATGAAAGTCACAGGGTAATCGTATCTCCTCTTAATCGCAAGATTTTCAGTGCTCTAAAGGAGTTGCACTTGAACGAAGTCAACTGTATAATTTATGTAGTACCCTTGAGCTGAGACACCAATTAATCCGTGACTTCCAAAAACATAATAATCTCTGGCTTGAGAGCTTGAGAGGAGTCTGACACTTTATACTCGAAACAAACGATCTCTGGAATCTCTACAGTGAGGTAAGACTCATCAGTGACATCTGTCAAGACTTTCTCTGCGATTGTTCGAGTACAGTAGTTACTGATTTCTCCAGCGACTATTGGTCAATGGTCATTTGCTGGGACACTTGAATTTATACGGTCAATTGTCTATATTGATCTCACAGGACACTTGCGCTTAACTGATAGCTCTTGGAAGATAACCAATGGATATTACAAATATAATAGAGCAAGACCCTTTGTTAGAGTAATTTACATTATGCAATAATATAGCCAGGACATACGGTTCATCATAAGAAAAGGGCATCCTCTTTTTGTTGGAGTGCTTAAACTAGACCGCGGCCGTCACAGACTCACAGCCAAATGAATTATTTTAGTTTTGGCCTCAGTTTTATGCATTTTCCTGGCCTGAAGATAGGTGCCATTATCTCAAAGTTACTCTCCCTTTGTTTTGACGCGATAGCTTACGTCATCTGATCACTGCAGGCAGATACAGCTGTGAGGTTTATAAAACTTCCGTCAGATGTTTTGAGGTAAGTTACTTCGATTAACTTTCTCACTGAAGAGTATATGTATCTTGTCTAGTCACAGTGCATAGAGTGTAAATAGGTGACGTCTGTCCTTATTTTGAACATCGTTGGAAAGTTTCTCTGTGAAGAGAACGAATGAGGCCTCTGTGAGAACACAACACTTTCATTTGTCTTTCAAGCGCGGCTCTTGTTGTTACGATTCCCAGCACAGTGAATTATTCATTGAAACAGTTCATTCTTATGAGTTCGGCCATAGGTTTTACTAGAGGTTAAAGCTGTATAACCTTTTTTTTCGCTAAATTCGTTTCACAATTGCTTCTCCAAGGGCAGAATTCTCTGTTGCAGTAGTTTTAAAGCATCTACATTAAGACAAAGCCAGTCACAAATGGACATGCTGACCAGTCCGAATAAGTTGGCTGCGGTGACAAGTCTTGGCTGTTTCTACAAGTGTAGCCATACCTAATATAATACAATAACAAAAAATAGATATATATAATTATATATTTACGTGGCTATCTAGGCCCTCGTTCGTTATTTGTATGTTAAGCTGTGGGCCAACACTGATGACATAAAAAATCACACACACGCGCAAGTTTTGAATATTTCTCCATGAAGTAATACTGTCTCTTCATACCCTGTCTACTTATGGGATCTGCAAGTTTTAGATGCCTTCCAGCTAGAGAAAAGAAGACTTGTGTATAATTTTGCTTCATTCGAAAATAAATGTGATGATGCGTAGCTGCTTGTGTAAGCGATGGTACATGTATTCTGCTCTCTGAAAATCTTGCAACTTTACAAAGGTAAGCCGGGAGTATTGCTTTGTAACAGACTCAGCGGTGTATCTCGAAAGGTTAGACCTCTTGAACTCCACTACATGACGTGAAGGCAATCAGAGACTGGCCCGTGGCCGATGCTAACCTTGTTGCCTCATATGAGTTGTCACTCATCATTTATTTTATTTCTGTCTTTATTATATGAGGCACCTTTTCACTGGTTTTAGCATACAGTGTGGTTCGCGCTTTCCTATGTAGAATAAGCTAGAGTGACCACCATTCTGTTAAAGGATAAGCAGGATGAAAACAGACTGATGGAATAACTCAGTGCCCAGATTCTAAAGTAGAGGACCGTTTGGGAGATTGACCAAGGACGACTTGAAAGCTCGCCTGGAGTGTATAAAGAGAGGGGAGTCATGTTGAGACGTTTCACTGATTTGAAGTCTATCGCATATTTCGCATGGCAGCGCCATTTGATTTACCGAATTTCGCGAGTTAACTTTTGCCTCCTGCATAGACACTTTGAATATCTCTAGATCACTGTCTATCCGAATATTATGGTAAGCGTAAAAGTTGTTAAAGATATCAAAATGTCTTGTATTTCAAATGTGGAAGCAAATCTGTCTGAGTTGAGGCAGTATTCACGGCCCATATGTAGGAAGGGCCTACATTCCAACGATAGCGATTGGATGGCACAGCTTTAGCTTTAGGTCAAACGTCTACTTCTTTTTTATAAGGTGGGTGGGGGGGAGGGAGGTGGGAAGGAAAAAAGCACTTGATGGATCACTGGAGCTTCAGGCGAGATAGACGTTCCTTGTCACTGATTTAGGAGTTGATAAGTCGCGAAAGTTTCGCAATCTCTGTCAGATACAATAATTATTATTACAGACTGTGTGTACATGGCGACGCGCAAACCTAATGGATACAATCCAATAGAAAAAAAAGGAATAGATTACGTGATGTTTCCTTATCAAAGACAACGAGTGAGCCACCATGTGGGCGACGCCGGTCGCCAACTCATGCATATGTAATCCCCATCTTGTGCTCTGTTTCCACCATATCAATCAAGCACAGTATTTAGTACTACTGACCAATCAGGGGCTCTGAAGGGAGAATAGCATGCGATTTAAATCTTTCACCATAACAAGCTACTTTCACTGAAATTGTTTTCCGCGCCGGGCCTCTGTCGGGGATTGGTCGTGACATGGCAACCGGTATCCCCTCTTGTCGGGTCATGCTGCTTTTAGCTTGTATTTCTCACTGTGATCGAGAACTAGTTTTATATCGAGGGTGGCAATACCATTCAGATACCTTCACAGCGACTTTCTGGCGACCGGCATCTCCAAGACTGTGAGTGCTGTAGATCCTGGAATCCAATTTTAGCCATTGACCGACTGCTTTTGGACGGACCAACTAAATGTCTAATGTGATATGTTCGTGCTTAGAATGTGCCCTCAAGACGACTCCTTCACCGGTGGCGGATCTAAGGGGGCAGGTGGGGAGGACCTCAGTCGCGGCCCCTACCACATAACCGACTTCTCTCTCTGTCTGGTCGGTGGGAAGTAACCATCTATTTTAAATGAGAGGGAAAGCAAGCTGAACCTTTTTCCCTCCCCCTCTCTCCCCTCCCCCCACAGAGAAATAGGTCAAGATTCGCCGCTGCTAGCTGTCTACTCTAAACCGTGTGAGTAACAAGGCTGCAGATACTCTAATGGCATGGCCATCGATCTAAATCGTATTTACGGCGAGTCTCTATGGTACTTACGCCTTTCAGTCCCAGACATTACGACGAAGCTGTGACGGCCCCCCTTTAACTCCTAAGCTGTGGTACATTTCTAGATTGCATGCACAGAATCTTCGTGGGCGCTTTGTCAGTGCCTTCGGAAATCATATTTTTCTCAGTCCAATCATCTGCAAACTGGGTATCTAGCAATAGGCAGTGGAAGACATTGTCAAAATTCTAGCTGTANACACACACACACACATACACACACACACGCACATACACTCACACACACACACACACACACACACACACACTCTCTCTCTCTCTCTCTCTCTCTCTCTCTCTCTCTCTGACATAAAGCAACCACATACATCATGAACTGCTAATTGAAATAGATTTCTACTTAAAGTAGACATCTCTTTTGACGCCCACTGAACCTGATTTACTTTCCACTTCTTGGTTGACACATCTATATTAGCATTGACCGCTACCCATGTTATGGAACTATTTAGGCAGGAAGGTAAGCAGATCCACCACAGCTCTTCATATCACATGTTCGGCATGAATCTTGAGTTCAGCTCCCGTGTCACTGTTACAGAACTAGGTATTTCGATCTAGAGCCTTGTGAAAGACACTCTGTTAATAATGATGATATAAATTCGGTTGATAAGTTTCATATCCAGGCAGATGCCCGCTCATGCGCTTTCATACTTAATTAGTCTGGCTACTAGTATGGTCGCTGATGGGACCCATCACATCAACCTACTCTGCTGATTGTTTATCTCTTCCAGTTGGGTATGGGGGAAGAATTTCAAAGCAGCTAACCAGGATTTGCATCTCTAAGATGAAAATATCACCAAGTTGGCATACGCATTAACATTAGTTAGAAAGCATTTAAAGTTTGTGCATTGAAAAGTAGTGCTAGCTTTCAGGTCACCATACAATAGCTTCCCAATAGCTTCAATAACCTTGGTACAACAGACCGTTCTTAATCAGTTGACTCCATTAAAGCTCACTTTTGATATAAGCAAAAAGTAGTGTGACTGCATCATAAAATTTCGCTACGAAAGTAAAAGATATATCAACCAATAAAAATCAAATGTAATAGATCATATCGGCCAATCATATTATTCTGACAATGAAAAAGTGAAAAGCGGAAGAAATGACTGCCGGAGTTATGGCTTACAATGCCCGGGTGATCATACTTACATATTAGTGAGCATGGTCCATTCTACCGCTTCTGTAAACCATTCATTTAATTGTGTACAGTGAAGTTAAAAGATTCCCTCTCATGGGTGCATATCGAGTTATTTTGACGAATAAGATTTCATACCCTAATTCACTGCTTGTCATAAAGTTTTCCCGTTTAGTCCCCATTTGGACACTTTGACATCATATTTTGATTTTACAATGAGGGCAATAAAACTGTACGCCCTAATAATAATATATCTAATTTTATCCATTGCAACATTTTTAAACTATGGATTTGCATTTTCACAAGACGAAGTGATTCAGTACTTTGTATGTTTACATAATGATCGTGTTGATCTTCAAAAATGAGTTGAGGCCTAAATTTCAAAGTGAGCATTGGCAGGGCAGTATATTAATCTACATGCAGAAAAGTAAGAACAACCATTGACTGACGCCAGCATTCACTCATGTAGCCGTCATGAAGTATGAACAATATCCATTCACATGACTGTAGGGTAAGCTAAATTTCTCTGAAGTTTGTGTGTGATACTTAAGAGAATTTCAGCCTTTCACATGTCTGTCTTCCCCCTCCCCTCGGGTATGTAAGATGATAGCCCCTGCTTAATGCTACCCATCTCACTTTTTCTGAGAGGCCAGTGAACCCTTGCCGGCCACTGGAACATGTTCTAAAAGTATAGCAGCTTCCCATAACACATAATGCGTCCTCATGGGTCTTGGGAATAGGACAGGACCGCAGGAAGGTGATTAGGTAGCCCCTGCCGCTGCTGTTATAATTAGAGGTTACCAACCTTTGGATTCACACGTTTCATGTAAAAGGTTCTCATTTTCTTTTTTCTGCGGGCTAATAATGTAGGCTATATTGTGTGAAGCTGATGGGGTGAAAAATGAAAAAAAGAGGCGGTTCACATGTACTGGCAAAATTCTGTATGCAGAATTATAATATTATTATGTTTGGTATGGATAACTGAAGTTTGTAAAAAGCCTTTCTTCAACCCTTGATTTGCTATCAGCTTAAAGTCAGCAAATTTCTTTCCACCTTTTTTTTTCTTGGGG